>JALDNG010003703.1:0-24543 GCA_024349245.1 Neodontobutis hainanensis
TGATGTTGCTGAGTGCGTGGGTGCATGTGGCAGAGTGGTTAGCACTCCTGCCTCACAGCAAGAAGTTCAAAACCTGGCCGACTCAAATATTCTCGGCTGTCTCCGGTCTTTCTGTGAGGAGTCTGCATGTCCTCCGCGTTTTACCGTAGGTTCTCTCCAGGTACTCCGGCTTCCTCCCACTGTCCAAAGACATGCATGTATAGGTCAACTGGCAACTCTAACGTGTCTCTAGTGAATGAATGGTTGTCTGTCACTGTCTGTCTCTAAATGTTAGCCCTGCGACTAACTGGCCACTGTCCAGGGTGTACCCCGCTTCAGGCCCAAAGCTGCTGGAATAGGCTTCAGTACTTTTATATATCCAAAAAAGGAAAATTATATTGCCCAGCAGCTCAAGTTCACATAATACTTAAAAAGCTCAAATATGTTAGACTAAAAATATTTTTACATATGGTGCAAAAGACATTACACACATACAATAACAGCAACATTTTCATCAGCAAGACCAAAATGTGTTAAGCAAATACAGGCAACCATAGGAAAGTAAATAATAAACAAAATAGAACTCCAAACTGTAAGGAGAGAAATTGAGTCTTTTTTTTTTATTTGCTTTATTGGCCATGTTATGTTCTTATGGTTGTGTGTTTACTTTGCATAGGATCTTAAAGAGAAAGTCCTGGTGAAGGGGAAAAAGGAGGGCTCAATGAAGGAGGGCTATAGCTTCTCAGACCTCAGCTCCTCAGATGAAGAGGCCAGTCAGACTGAGGCCAAGGTCAAGATCAAAAGAGACAACCAGAAGGTAAGAGAACATGGAGAAGACAGGTTTAGGTTTATAGCAGAAAAATAATGTGTTTATATATATATATATATATATATATATATATATACATATATTTTTATATATGTATATATGTAATAAATAAAGTATTTTTGCATGACCCCAGCCAGGACCATCTAAACTGAGCCCAGAGCTGTCAGATCTTGTGGTCTATACCTGCAGTGTTCCATTTAAAGGCTTTGAACAGGCTGTCAAACATCCAGAAACTCACATATCATCTTTTTCCGAGTGCGAGGCCCTCAGGCTCATCAAAGAATCAGGTATGAGGAATTTCCGTTAAAAATAATTACATAAAAAAAATTTATTGAAAATTTTGAAGTAATAAACAGGGTTTCAGTGGTATTTGTACCTTATACTTAGGAACTATTTTGGTACTACTTTTATTTTTTTCATATTTACTACATCTCTAAAAAAAGGCACAGCAAAGACTTTTTTATTGCGTAAATTGAGGAGTTTTGAGGTCAATCACTATGCAAATACCAAAATTTGATTGAGAGTATACTGATATTTATTATTGTTTACTTTTTTGCCATTTCAGTGTTAAAACAAATCAAAAACTTTCCAGAATAGTCAAAGTAGTAAACTCACTGGAAGAATGCAAACTCAACTGTCTCAGCATCACAGCAAAGCATTCAGTCACAAAACTTACTAAATTATTTATACATTTACAGTAAATGTATGAGTTTTTATTCATTTAATGTTTTTATAGATTGTGTGTATATGTGAAGCAAAGGTGTATTTTGCAAGATAAATTTCTGCCTTTGGAGACAAATTGGAGACAATACATTTTTTTCATTCTATCTATTTTTTATTCTTATAATATATATATATTTTTTTAACCTTTCCAGGGATTAAATTTCTTCGTCACAACAGTCACCAGCTCAGCAGAATCTATCCTTCGGGCCAGCGTCTCCAATCTTCCAACTTCAACCCTCAGGACATGTGGAATGCAGGCTGTCAAATTGGTGCGCAATAAAAAACACAAAATAAGATAAGCGAGATGTTAGTAATCTCAGAGAATTCAAAAGGAACCACCCTAACATGGTCTGATGAACAGGAAAACCAGTCCCAATATCAAGCATGCATATTAAGCTTTGTCTAGATTTTCTAATAATAATAATAATAATAATAATAATAATAATAATAATAATAATAATAATAATAATATGTTAATTATTATTATTATTACTATTAATAAATGGGAGGATTTGGAAAGTGATCCAACCGAGAACTCTGTCGTTTTAATTAGGGATTTCAACGCTCACGTGGGCAACGACAGTGACACCTGGAGAGGTGTGATTGTGAAGAATGGCCCCCCTTATAGTTTTTATGAACAGGATTTCTAGGGGCAGCCAGGGGCCGGAGGTTTGGGGAACACGGGATCTCAGCTCTGCTTTTTGAGGATGATGTTGTCATTTTGGCTCCATCAATTTGGCTCTCAATTTACCGGTCGATCTATGTTCCTACTCTCACCTATGGTCATGATCGAAAGGACAAGATCCCGGATACAGGCAGCCAGAATTAGCTTTCTCCCCCGGGTGGCTGGGTGTCCCTTAGAGATAGAGTGAGGAGCTCGGCCACTCGTGAGAAGCTCAGAGTAGAGTCTCTTCTCCTCCACATCGAGAAAGGCCAGCTGAGGTGGCTCAAGCATCTGTTCCGGATGGGAAAGACATTGTGCTGCAATGTTTTCCATATAAGCTCAGGTCTTCTACCAGGGCCTTGGAGCTTGAGGGTTTTGTGCAGTATCTTTGCTGTTCCTCTAGACTGTGCTCTTCTGGACTAAGATTTTCTGGTGTTTTACCTGGAATCTGCTCTTGCCACTCCTCCAGTTTGGGGGTTACTGCTCCAAGTGCTTTGATGAACATGGGGACCACTGTTGCCTTCACTTTCCAGGTCTTTGCAAGTTCTTCTTTGAGGCCTCTCTGAGGAAAGTTGATGTTTCTTTATCACAGAAAACACACTTTGTCATGACCGCGGGCTCAGGAACAGGAAGACTCCAATGCAAAACCCAAACTCCAGGAAAACGTTAAACTAAATTTATTTTTTAAGAGAAACAGACGCATACAAAAATCCAAAAAAACCAAAATTCTCCCAGAACTGAAAACACAGGCAAAAATCCAGAGAAAATGAAAATACCAAAACCACGGACTAGAAAATTCACAAGTGGCGACAAAAGGAACACAGACCAAACTTACGGGTGACGGTGACGGTGACAGAGACGGAGACAGAGACAATGACAATGACCTGGTACTGAGGGGAAGGACAAACAGGTATAAATAGACACAGACAACAAGGGACAGGTGAAACATATTAGGGCGGAGCAGGTAATCACACAAGAGGGAAAAACACAAGGCAGGAAGTCAAGCATGGACACAGACAAGGGCACGACATTTCAAAATAAAATCCATTGAATACAATACAAACCGGAAACAATATAAAACAGACATGAATCATGACAGTACCCCCCCCTTAAAGGCCGACCACTGGGCGGCCTAACACTCCTATAACCCAAAAATCCTTTCTTTCGACATTTCCTGGGTGGGTGGAGGGGGGGGTCAGTCGGAGGGGGAACAAGTCCACTAGACAACTGGCACGGGACACACTCAGGAAGGCTTGGGAACCGATGCGGCGGGTCCGGCCCTTGGACACTGGTTGGCGGACGGGCGCTAGGGGAGAAACGTGGTGTTGGATCCAGCCCTCTAACTACTGGCTGGACGGGACACTCGGGGGAAGTCTGGTGAGTCGGGTCCGGCCCTCTAATACTGATCGGCCAGACGGCGCTCGGGGTACACTGGTGAGTCGGGTCCGGCCCTCTGAACTGGTCGGCCGGACGGGGCACTCGGGTTACAGATGCGGCACGTCCGGCCCTCGGAACTGGTCGGCCGGACGTGGCGCTAGTGGAAGGGGAATATGCCGGGAACAGGCACGAGGGGGGAAAAAATATTGTGCCGGGATGGGAACACACGGACGGGACTTGCAGAAGGACGGACTCAGGACCAGGTAGGGACAGGAAACTCCGGACATGGCAGGGACAGGAACTCCGGACATGGTAGGGACAGGAAACTCCGGACATGGCAGGGACAGGAAACTCCGGACATGGCAAGGACAGGAAACTCCGGACATGGCAGGGACAGGAAATTCCGGACATGGCAGGGACAGGAAATTCGGACATGGCAGGGACAGGAAATTCCGGACATGGCAGGGACAGGAAACTCCGGACATGGCAGGGACAGGAAACTCCGGACATGGCAGGGACAGGAAACTCCGGACATGGCAGGGACAGGAAACTCCGGACATGGCAGGGACAGGAAACTCCGGACATGGCAGGGACAGGAAACTCCGGACATGGCAGGGACAGGAAACTCCGGACATGGCAGGGACAGGAAACTCCGGACATGGCAGGGACAGGAAACTCCGGACATGGCAGGGACAGGAAACTCGGACATGGCAGGGACAGGAAACTCCGGACATGGCAGGGACAGGAAACTCCGGACATGGCAGGGACAGGAAACTCCGGACATGGCAGGGACAGGAAACTCCGGACATGGCAGGGACAGGAAACTCCGGACATGGCAACGACAGGAAACTCCAGACAGGCAGGGACAGGAAACTCCGGACAGGGCAACGACAGAAAACTCCGGACATGCTGGGAGAACAAGGAACAAAACTCATGGACAGGCTGGGAGAACAAGGAACAAAAACTCATGGACAGGCTGGGAGAACAAGAAACAAAACTCATGGACAGGCTGGGAGAACAAGGAACAAAAAACTCATGGACAGGCTGGGAGAACAAGGAACAAAACTCATGGACAGGCTGGGAGAACAAGGAACAAAAACGCATGAACAGGCTGGGAGCACAAGGAACAAAAACTCGTGAACAGGCTGGGAGAACAAGGAACAAACTCATGAACAGGCTGGGAGAACAAGGAACAAAAACTCATGGACAGGCTGGAAGAACAAGGAACAAAAACTCATGAACAGGCTGGGAGCACAAGGAACAAAAACTCGTGAACAGGCTGGGAGAACAAGGAACAAACTCATGAACAGGCTGGGAGAACAAGGAACAAAAACTCCTGAACAGGCTGGGAGGACAAGGAACAAAAACTCATGAACAGGCTGGGAGAACAGGGAACAAAACTCATGAACAGGCTGGGAGGACAAAGAACAAAAACTCATGAACAGGCTGGGAGAACAAAGACCAAAAAAAAACAAAGGGCCAGGCTGGGAGGACAACAGAGACGACCAGGCGAGGATGAACCAGGACGAGGAAGGACCAAGCGAGGGATGAACCAGATGAGGATGAACCAGACAAGGAAGGACCAAGCGAGGGATGAACCAGGCGAGGGATGAACCAGGCGAGGAAGGACCAAACGAGGGATGAACCAGGCGAGGATGAACCAGACAAGGAAGGACCAAGCGAGGGATGAACCAGGCGAGGATGAACCAGGCGAGGAAGGACCAGGCGAGGGATGAACCAGGCGAGGATGAACCAGGCGAGGATGAACCAGGCGAGGGAGGACCAGGCGAGGGAAGAACCAGACGCGAGGATGAACCAGGCGAGGAGAGGTCAGGCTGGGAAGGACCGTATGGGCGACCAGGCGAAGGGTGAACCAGGCGAAGGGTGAACCAGGCGAAGGATGAACCAGGCGAAGGATGAACCAGACCAGACGGAGGGTGAACCAGACGAAGGATGAACCAGGCGAAGGATGAACCAGGCGAAGGACGAACCAGACGAAGGGACGAACCAGACGAAGGGACGAACCAGGCGAAGGGTGAACCAGGCGAAGGATGAACCAGGCGAAGGATGGACCAGACCAGACGGAGGATGAACCAGACGGAGGATGAACCAGGCGAAGGATGGACCGAACCAGGCGAAGGATGAACCAGGACGAGGGAAGGAGCCAGGCGAGGGAAGGAGCCAGACGAGGAAGGAGCCAGACGAGGGAAGGAGCCAGGCGAGGAAAGGGGCCAGGCGAGGAAAGGGGCCAGGACGAGGAAAGGGGCCAGGACGAGGAAAGGGGCCAGGCGAGGAAAGGTGCCAGGCGAGGGAAGGAGCCAGGCGAGGGAAGGAGCCAGGCGAGGGAAGGAGCCAGGCGAGGAAGGAGCCAGACGAGGGAAGGAGCCAGGCGAGGAAGGAGCCAGGCGAGGGAAGGAGCCAGGCGAGGGAAGGAGCCAGGCGAGGAAGGAGCCAGGCGAGGGAAGGAGCCAGGCGAGGGGATGAGCCAGGCGAGGGGATGAGCCACACGAGGTGAGCCACTCGAGGAGAGCCACTCGAGGGAAGGAGCCAGGACGAGGGAAGGAGCCAGGCGAGGATGAGCCACACGAGGGTGAGCCACTCGAGGAGAGCCACTCGAGGGAAGGAGCCAGACGAGGGAAGGAGCCAGACGAGGGGATGAGCCACACGAGGGGTGAGCCACTCGAGGTGGGCCTCTCTGGGGGCTGAGACGTACTCTCAGGAAAACTCTCTGGGGCTGAGACGTACTCTCAAGGAAAACTCTCTGGGGGCTGAGACGTACTCTCAGGAAAACTCTCTGGGGCTGAGACGTACTCTCAGGGAAAACTCTCTGGGGGCTGAGGCAAAGACTCTGAAAACAGTTCTGGGGCTGAAGCGAAGACCCTGGAAACAGCTCCGGGGCCGACACGAAGACTCTGGAAAACAGCTCTGGGGCCGACACGAAGACTCTGGAAAACGGCTCTGGGGCTGACACGAAGACTCTGGAAAAACAGTTCTGGGGCTGACACGAAGACTCTGGAAAACAGTTCTGGGACTGACACGAAGACTCTGGAAAACAGTTCTGGGGCTGACACGAAGACTCTGGAAAACGGCTCTGGGGCTGACACGAAGACTCTGGAAAAACAGTTCTGGGGCTGACACGAAGACTCTGGAAAACAGTTCTGGGGCTGACACGAAGACTCTGGAAAACAGTTCTGGGGCTGACACGAAGACTCTGGAAAACAGTTCTGGGGCTGACACGAAGACTCTGGAAACAGTTCTGGGGGGCTGAAGCGAAGACTCGGGAAACAGTTCTGGGGGCTGAAGCGGAGACTCTGGAAACAGTTCTGTGGGCTGAAGCGAAGACTCTGGAAACAGTTCTGGGGCTGACACGAAGACTCTGAAACAGTTCTGGGGCTGACACGAAGACTCTGGAAAAACAGTTCTGGGGCTGACACGAAGACTCTGGAAAACAGTTCTGGGGCTGACACGAAGACTCTGGAAAACAGTTCTGGGGCTGACACGAAGACTCTGGAAAACAGTTCTGGGGCTGACACGAAGACTCTGGGAAACAGTCCTGGGGCTGACACGAAGACTCTGGAAAACAGTTCTGGGACTGACACAAAGACTCTGGAAGACAGTTCTGGGGCTGCGGAGTCTCAGTTCGGACCAGGTCATTCTGTCATGACCGCGGGCTCAGGAACAGGAAGACTCCAATGCAAAACCCAAACTCCAGGAAAACGTTAAACTAAATTTATTTTTTAAGAGAAACAGACGCATACAAAAATCCAAAAAAACCAAAATTCTCCCAGAACTGAAAACACAGGCAAAAATCCAGAGAAAATGAAAATACCAAAACCACGGACTAGAAAATTCACAAGTGGCGACAAAAGGAACACAGACCAAACTTACGGGTGACGGTGACGGTGACAGAGACGGAGACAGAGACAATGACAATGACCTGGTACTGAGGGGAAGGACAAACAGGTATAAATAGACACAGACAACAAGGGACAGGTGAAACATATTAGGGCGGAGCAGGTAATCACACAAGAGGGAAAAACACAAGGCAGGAAGTCAAGCATGGACACAGACAAGGGCACGACATTTCAAAATAAAATCCATTGAATACAATACAAACCGGAAACAATATAAAACAGACATGAATCATGACACACTTGTGTTTAAACCTCCGTTCTGTGTGTCTCTGTCTCTATCTGGGTGTGGCATTGCTACTCTGGCAGCTGGCACAACCGGACTTTAATCTATAACAGTACAATAAGCCTGGTTGTTGCAACTAACCTAGTTAGTAACTGCTTGGCTCCTCACACATTCTTTCTACCTATCTTATCTCAGTCTACAACCGCCACAACCTGCTCAACTTCCCAGGGAGTGTGGGAGGTTAAAATAACTTTGAGATACGTTCTAACTATGATGTGTTTGTGAGTAAGTTAAAGAAAGTTTTCAACCATCATGTCCAGGATAAGAAAGCATCCAAATGTTCACGTTCACGGGGTTGACGTAGTGTGGTTAAAAATTCTGTTGCGTTCAGAACATTGGCAGCTGAAGCTGGTTTGGATGACATAGCCCTGCGGACAGTCATTAATAATGGTTTGTCAGAGCAACTAAAGGATGAGTTGGCTTTAAAAGGTTATTCTGAATACCTTGACTCTGTCATCTCCACAGCAATCAGACTAGACAACCGACTTCATGAACGCCAAAGAGAAAGAAACACCCACACAACTGTTTTGCTTTCTCACATTCACACCTTCCTTAACCTTTCTTGGAACCCTGTCTTGCCATCAGCATCTACTCCCTTGAACACATCAGGTCAGCCAGCCCAGACAAGCTATTGACAAGCCTATGCAGCTTGGATGAGCCAAACCCACTGAACAATTCCACAGGATAAAGGCTGGTGAGTGTATTTACTGTTTTCAGTCATTTTCTAGCAACCTGCCACCCTCTCGACCAAAAGACAGGGCTTACCAAGTGCGTATGGGGGCACTGGTGAGCATTCTACCACCTCCTCTGTCCCCCAAAAAAGGATGCTGCTTCCAGACACCAACTTTTTTAAAGTTATTCTTACCATTAACAGCCTAAGTTGATTGGGGTGTTGACAATAACTTTCTGGGCTTGTCAGACTTAATTAGAAATGGAACAACACTCACCTAGTGGCTAACGCAGTGGATGGAAGACTTCTGGCTAAGGTAACTCATCGCACCGTGCCACTCACGTACACTTATGCTTTCTGGGACCTATGCTTTCTAATTTCTTCACAATTAATTCTTGGATACCAATGTTTAAAGCTACACAACCCACACCTTGGGCGGGAGGATAGGTCCTGAGTTGGAGTTCATTTTGTCACTCTTTGTTTGCCACATCCTCTCTTCCTGAACATCTAGTCTTGTCCAATGTTCCCAATGAAGTACCATTGTGAGAACCAGTATTCAGCAAGAGTGAGCCAGGTCCTTACATTTTGAGTTTTGGAAAAACCTATTTTTTCAAAGCTGGACCTAAGAATGGCTTACCATCTTGTCCAAATGTGCAATGGAGATGGGAAAGTCGAAGTAGGAAATCAGCATTTAATACACCCTTGTGTTTCTTTGAATATTTTGGAATGCCTTTTGGGTTGACTAACACCCCAACAGATTTTCAGGCACTTGTTAATGACATCCTGAGAGATTTCCTGAATAGATTTGTTTTTGTGTATCTTGACAATATACTGATTTTTTCTCGCTCTCCAGAGGAACACGTCCATCATGATTGCCATGTTCTTCAGAGGCTGCTTGAAAATCAACTTTTTGTCAAAAGTGAAAAGTGTGAATTTCACATGCAGTCAGTTAGTTTCCTGGTTTTACATCATTGGCAGCAGGCAGGTGAGGCCAGATCCAGCAAAGATTCAGGCAGTAGCAGATTGTCCTCAATCTGACAATGGATTCTATACAAACTTTAATCGCAGGTTCATTCAGAAAAGTCAAGTTGCCACACCGCTAACCCACTTGACTTTTAAGGTTCCTTTGTTTGGTCCACAGAAGTTGATAAGGCTTTCCAGGAGCTTAAAAAACAATTCACCTCAACACATGCCCTTGTGCACCCAGACCCTTAATTTCAGTTTATTGTCGAAGTTGATGTCTCAAAATCTGGTGTGGTAGCTGTTCTTTCCCAACACTCTTCAGCAGACCAGAATCTACAGCCCCTTATCTTCAGCTGCGCGCAACTACAACATTGGAGATTGTGAATTGCTAGCTGTAAAAATGGCACTGGAAGAGTGGTGACATTATTTGGAGTGGGCAGAACATCCTACATCCTTTTGTGCTCTGATAATAGATAAAAACCTTGTCTTACATTAAATCTTAATCTTAAATCTTAATCCCGCCAAGCTCAAGAAACATTAAATCCCGCAAGTTTACCTCTGCAGATTCTCTTGACCAAGTCGACACCATTATTTCTCCATCTTGTGTAATTGGATCAAGTACCTGGGAGATCAAAACCATCGTAAGGGAGGCACAGCAAGCTAAACCCAACCCCAGTAATGGACCCCCTAACCACCTGTTTGTTCCCAGCTCTGTACATTCCCAGGTCATCCAATAGGAGCATGCTGTCTGTTTTGCTTGCCACTTGGGTTTGGTTGTACTCTCATTCCAGTACATTGCCATTTCTGGTGGGCAACTATGGCAAAGGACACCAGGGAATACATTTTGGCCTGTGCTGTTACTAGGAGTAAATCCTCCAACCAACCTGCAGCGGGTGGCTGGCACCCTCTACCTGTCCCTCCTCAGCCCTGGTCCCATATAGCCCTAGATTTTTTCTGTGGATTACCTGTATCTCAAATTAACTCTGTAATACTTACAATCATTGACTGGTTCTCTAAATCAGTTAATTTTGTTTCCTTGCCAAAACTTCCATCAGCTCAAGAAACAGCATATTTGCTACTCCAACATGTCTTCCGGATTTATGGAATCCCACTTAATATTGTTTCAGACTTCAGACCAAAATTCATTTCTAGAGTTTGGAGAAGTTTTTGTAATGCCACAAGGATCCAGGGCGAGTCTCTCTTCAGGTTTTCATCTGCAGACTAACAGTGTGAGAAGGCAAACCAAGACCTCAAGGTTATACTTCACTGTGTTTGCTGCCCAAGACCCTTCTAGCAAGAGAACTTATCTTCCCTGGGTGGAATATGCAAACAACTTGCTCACCTCTTCCGCCACTGGTCTCTCACCTTTAGACTGTGCTCTAGGATGTTTGTCTCCCTTGTTTCCTGAGCAAGAGAGAGATATTGCAGCTTAGTCTGTGGAAGACCATGTCCATTGATGCCGGCATATTTGGAGGATGGCCTAAATGTTGTTGCAATTGTTAAATTGCAGACCGACACCGGACTCCTGCTCCAGCTTACCAACCAGGTCTGAAGTTTGGCTTTCATCCAAGGATATCCCATTAAAGAGATTCTACAAAACTTGCAACCCACTATATTGGGCCATTTGAGATTCAGAAGATTATCAGTCCCACTGCTGTGTGTTTGAAGTTACTTTCATCTCTAAGAATACAGCTGAGATGTTTTTCAGTTAAAACCTGTGCATCCCAGTCCTTAATGCCTCCCAGCAAGCCAGCCTATTTCCTGCCTTTACTGTACGCCAGCTCTTGGATGTGCATTACTGAGGCTATCAGTTCCTGGTTGATTGAGAGGGTTACAGACCTGAAGAGTGCTCCTGGGTAAACCGCTCTCTAATTTTGGATTCTGGTCTTATTAGAGAGTTCTATCACTCCCACCCTGACAAGCTTGGTAGTCCACCAGGTAGCATCTATTGAGGGGAGGGTACTGTCAGGATCTGTTCCTGGATTTGATGTTTTCTCTGTTTTCCTTGTGTTTTCCCCTCCTTGCTGTGTGTGTCTATCTCTACTTGGGCATGGCATTGCTACACTGGCTGCTGGCACATCTGACTTCAATCTACATCTCATCAAGTGCAGTACACTTGATGAGGTGTAGATCATTAAGCTCTTAACCCAATTCTCACCAGTTGGTTGTGACAACTAACCTAGATAGTTCCCTTTCGAGGGAACTCGCACTGCGTCAGGAAACCGACACTATGGGGAACGCCTTCGGCGTGACGGCTCTGAAGTATGAATGAAACTAGACCAATCCTGATTGGTGCAACGTAATGCCGTGAGTACGTGCCGGCGCATCGAAGTATAAAAGGCGCGCCGCTCACCACGGCGCTAGTTTTTCGCTCTTCAGACAATTGCTCGAAGTGTGTGTTAGAGACAATAGACCGTGATCCTTAGACAAGAAATGACGAGTGAACAGCTCAGACAGTGTGTGTACCCCTGCCCTCGGTAAATGTCACGGGCAGGGACACGCACGCCATGTGTGTGATCTGTTTGGGAGTGCAGCACGCTCGGTCAGCTCTCGAGAGAGCTGGCTGTGGGCATGGTGAGGCGCCCCAGCGGGCAGGTCCCGCGTCCGCCGAGGCGGCGCGGCTTAGATCGTGGGGGTGGCAGCTGGAACTAGTTGATGAGACTGCTGAGGCATTGTCTCAATCACCAGACAGTTCCAAGGCCCGTTCTCCCGTGCAGAAGCCCGTGATGAGGCTTCTTCTGCACGGAGAAAGGGGCCGGGCTGGAGCTATCCACATCTGAGGAAGTGGATGTGCTCAGCACCGAGGCGGGTGGCGCTGAGGCTCACTCGTTTCCTCATTTGCCCGCTAAATAAGACAGAAAGAAATCTGAGGCCCGTCCTCCTCGTGCAGAAGCCCGCGATGAGGCTTCTTCTGCACGAGGAAAGGGTCCGGGCTTGAGCTGTCCACATCTGAGGTTGTGGATGTGCTCAGCACCGAGGCGGGTGACGCTGAGGCTCACTCGTCCCCTCATTTGCCCGCTAAATAAGACAGGAAAGGGGCCGGGCTGGAGCTATCCACATCTGAGGAAGTGGATGTGCTCAGCACCGAGGTGGGTGACGCTGAGGCTCACTCGTTCCCTCATTTGCCACCGGCCCCAGCCATCATTAAAACTCCGCGTGCAGAAGCCAGCGATGAGGCTTCTTCTGCACGAGGAAAGGGTCCGGGCTTGAGCTGTCCACATGTGAGGTTGTGGATGTGCTCAGCGCCGGCGGTGACACTGAGGAAAAGCGCAGAGAAAGATCAAGCGGGGTTTGCCAATTTTCAGCAGCTGACTGTGAGCACTGTGAAGCACTCCCGGCAGAGTGCTGCGCTCCCGCCTGGCCGTGTTTGACGGGGCCGGCCAGGCTTGCGCTCCCGCGGGGCTGGCACCGCAGCGTCCGCCCGGCGGCGGCGGCGTAATGCGCGGGATCGCAGCTGGAACTTGTTGATGAGATTGGGACTGCTGAGGCAATTCCCAATCATCATCAGACAGATTTGATGCCCTTCCTCCACGTGCAGAAGCCTTTGATGACGCTTCTTGCACGAGGGAGGGCCGGTGCTTGAGCGAGAGAGAAGAAAATCCTCAGCACTGTGGCGGATGACGCGGAGGTTTACTCGTCACCTCACGTGCCCGCTTAGGAGGAGCTCATTAAGGCGGTGCTTTCTGCAACACAGAAGCACGACAAAACAAATATAAAGGGAGGGGTTTGGAAGGCCAGTGACCTCCCTCCCGCTGCGGGGTCTTCAACTAAAAAACCCCGGTGCCGCCCACCAAGCCGTGTAGAGACAGGGTGAGGGTGTGCAGGGCATAGAGGTAGCGGCAGGTCGGGCAGGGGCATGTCTGCATTTGGTAATATATTGCGGGCATGCCAGGCCGACCTGGTAAAGTCGGGGATGAGGGCGAGACAGTCACACCTGAGGAGGTGGCTGAGCTCCGCAGGGCGACGGATTTGTCTCTCCGGGTTACCAGGAGGCGGGCCGCGGTGCGGCCCGCTTCCTGGTGGCCACGGGGGGGCATTTAGGAAAGGTTTCCTCCTGTGTGCTCCTCTTTCGCCTTCTGGCCTGCTCAGCGACGCCGGTTTTACGGTCGTCGGCAAGGTTCGGGAGGCGAGGAGGAGGGCTGCTGCGTCCCTGCAGTTCATCCCTCGCCGCTCCAAGCCAAAAGGGCTGATTCTAAAAAGGACCGGCCCCAGCCATCATCGAGCTCCTCGTAGCGTCGCCAGAGCCTCTCCGCATGGAGCTCGGCAATAGAGGCGGCGTTTCGCACAAAGCCGGTTCAGCAGAAGGGCGACTCGAGGGCCGTCCTTCAGGCTACGAGGCTTTGGGGAAGAGGTCCTGGCTGTACAAGGACCTCTGAGGGCTGCCCCGGGAGAAGCGGCTGAGACCGTTTTTCTATGCGGAGCCCTCTGGAAAGGTGATGTAAGGCCCACCCGTCTATGGCGCTTTGGGCCACATCAGTTTCAGCGTGCACACGACCTCGATGGCGTGCGCGTCGAACAATAATAGATGGCTTTTCCTGCCAAGCGGCCACTTCAGGGGGGTCAAAAACAGTATATTCAAACACCCGAGGTCAGCCCCGAGAGGCTGAGTTCATTGGGCAAGGGTTCACGTCTGAAATTAGATCTGAGGTATTTGAACTGGTCTCTGAGGAGGTTCAGGTTCAAAATGCTGGAAGCAATACCTATTATCGTGAACCAAAACCGGTCTGAGGACGGGTTTGCCACGATAGATCTGAAAGACGCATACGTCCACATTTCTATTATTATTAGTCCTTTTTACAGGAAGTTCCTAAGGTTTAGCTTTCGGGGGCTAAGCATTCCAGTATTGGGTTCTTCCATTCGGCCTAGCTCTCTCCCCTCGCATGTTCACCAGGTGCATGGATGCAGTCCTGGCTCCATTCAAACTCCTGGGCATTCGTGTACTGAATTAGATCGATGACTGGCTCATTTGGACCCAGTCTGGAGAAATGGCAGGGCGGCATTGAGATGTCGTCCTTGGCTTTATTTTAGAGCCGGGGGTTGAGACTAAAGACGGAGAAGAGAGTGTTGAGGTCCTCCCAGAGGACCACGCTCTGGAGCGGTGTGGGACCCAATGACAATGTATATGTCACCCAAACGCATCAAGAAAAGCCATACTGGCGTTGGTCTCCAGTATAAAGCTAGGCCGCAACATCACTGCAAAGCAGGTTTAAGCACTGCTGGGGCTCAGGGCCCAACATAACATATATTGGACCGCTATATATGAGACCCCTGCAGTGGTGGCTGAAAGCCAAGGGGTGGTCCCCGAGGGGACCCATTCAGGCTGTTCAGGATAACACGCAGATCCCTTCGTGCCCTGTCAACCTGGAAGACGACTTGGTTTCTGGCCCAAGGGCCAGTGCGGGGAGCGGCATGTCACCGGGAATCCGTTTCGACAGACGCCTCCCTCACTGGGTGGGGCGCGGTCATGGGCGGCCTCTTTTCCCAAGGTCTGTGGCAGGAGCGTGTTCTATAGCACAGAAACTGCCTGGAAATGTTGGCTGTGTCCCGGTACACTCCGACGATATGTCGGTGGTGGCGTACCTAAACCATCAGGGGGTCTGAGATCGCGCCGTTTTTACAGACTGGCGCATCAGATCCTCCTATGGTCCCAGGGTAAATAATCGTTCATCAGAGGGATGAACGTTCCTGAGACCAGAATTATGGAGCAGACATCCTGTCGAGGCAGGGGCTGAAAGGCAAGGGAATGGCACTTCATCCAGAGGTGGTGAAGTCTATATCGACAGGTATCGCTGTCAAAAACATTGTGTGTTTTCCTCACGCATCCAACCCTGCAGGTTTTGGATGCCATGGTTCCGATGTAGCTGAGGCTGCGTCTGTGTGCAGTTTCCCCGATAGCGCTGCTCCCGGGAGTTCTAGAGAACACTGCAGACGGGCTCCCCATGGCAGATCCCTGGGTCCTGCCATCTCAGGCCCCAGCCAGAGAGCTGGAAGCTTTGAGTCTGGCCCCTGAGGGGCTCAGTAATTATAAGATGGCCCGCCTGTAGGTGTAGTAGAGATCATACTCAGTTCCAGGGCTCCTTCCACGAGAGGCGGTTAGAAAAGAAGCGGCGTGACTGCAATTGGGGCATTTCACGCCGCTATAAGTAAGGGGCCTCTGAGGAGGCACTCTTCGGTCGTACGCTTCCTTCGTGGTAAATGGAGGATGAGACCTGCGACTCATCCCAGAGTCCCAACGTGGGACTTGGCGGTGGCACTGGAAGGGTTGGCTGAGGCCCCCTTCGAGCCACTGAAATAGACGACATATCGAATTCTGGCGTTTAAGGTGGCGCTGCTCCTTGTGGTTACCTCGCTTAAGAGGTTGGGAGGGACTTCAGGCCCTGGCTATAACACCAATTGGCCTGGAGTCTGCCCCAGAGGGGTTCAGACCATCTTGCATCTGAGGCTGTGCGGCCTACGGTCTTGCAGGTATTGCATCCTCCGCGGTATGTGTCGGCTGAAGAAGCGAGACTTCATTTGCTCTGTCTGGTCAGAGCACTGCAAACCTATTTGCGTAAGTCTTCGCAGTGGAGAAAATCAAACCAACTGTTAGTGTGATTCGGGTCTCCTAAGAGGGATCTGCCCGCAACTAAGCAGACGGTCAGTTCATCTCCCTGAGGCGCCAGGCGCTAGGGTGCTTTCGTCCTAAGGGGGGCATGCACTCCAGCCTCATAACCTAGATTAGGCATGGATCGGTGTGGCGTAGTGGGTATTTCGTTCCCCATAGTGTCGGTTTCCCGGCGCAGTGCGAGTTCCCTCGAAAGGGAACGTCTCGGGTTACGTATGTAACCCTTGTTCCCTGAGAAGGGAACGAGACACTGCGTCGACCGGCCACGCCTCCCCATGCCCGGGAGCAATTGCTTCATCGCGAAAGACTAGCGCCGTGGTGAGCCGGCGCCCCTTTTATACTTCCGGTACGCCGGCACGTACTACGGCATTACGTTGCACCAATCAGGATTGGTCTAGTTTCATTCATACTTCAGAGCCGTCACGCCGAAGGCGTTCCCCATAGTGTCGGTTTCCCGACGCGGTGTCTCGTTCCTTCTCAGGAACAAGGGTTATCGTAACCCGAGGCGTTACTGCTTGGCTCCTCAAACTCTTAGAATTTTGAATTTGTATTTGATTGTTTTTGTTCTCCTGTGCCCAGGTCTCAGCAGGCTATTCCTGCCTGCCTGCTCACTCATCATACCTGGTTACATCTGTCTAATTACCTGGTCATTATTTAAAATAAACCAGTTACATTACATTCCTGCTGTGTTCTGTTTTGGGTCCTCAGCAACAACCTGGATATAAGTCTATTCCATTTAAATTACAGTCTTGCTTTATAGTTAAATATCGAAGATTTGTCTAAATTAATGGTTCCATGCAGGGTCAAGAAATCACTATTATGAGTATTTACTGCCAATGAAATGTTTCCCCTAACTTTCTAACAAAACCTTCTTAAAATTCTCTGAATTTTCTTCAACAGTAACTTTAGCAAGAGGTGACTTTAACTGCAGACTTAATTCTTTAGTTGATTAACATCCTCCTTGAAACTCTCCCCAACATACCAGCCAAAGCTACATTTTGCATCGGCTACAACCTGCAGGTCATAACTTTGTAATTTTCTGAAGTTTAAAAGCCACGCTGGAAAAGTGCATTTTCCACTTCCAGGCATTGCTAGCACTGCTATGGCCTCAGTCTTTGTTGTCTCATTGGACTGTGTTGAGCTGTGTTCATTTGTTCTTATGTTTTGTTTATTTTTGTTTTGCTTGTTAAAAAGATTTTAAAAATTCATATTGTCTCGCCTAGTTGCTCTAAACTTTCAGACCCCCGGTGAACAGATGGACCTTAACAGGGGCAAGTTTCTTCATAATGGTCAATGTGGCTACATCCTGAAGCCTCCATTCATGTGCCACCCAGACACCACCTTCAACCCTGAAAATGTTGGTGGAGGTCCTGGCCACAACCCAGTTTTTCTCACTATCCGGGTAAGATCAAGTCAAGTAGTAACAGCAAAAATGAATTGTGTTCTATGTTAGGCTGTTGTGTGTATTTTTAACATTTTATCACAAAAGAATTATTATTCTCACTCCAGGTTATTTCAGCCCAGCAGCTGCCTAAACAAGATGGGGATAAACCCAGCTCCATTGTGGACCCTCAGGTGTGGGTGGAAATACATGGTGTTCCCATTGACAACAACAAGAAAAAAACACATTATGTTGATAACAACGGTAAGTACTGATAAACAATTAGCTTTATTTTCCTCTTTTATTAAAATCTTCCTCGTAAGCAGTGTTGGTCATCTTACTTCAAAAAAGTAATTTAGTTAGTAATTCAGTTACTACATTGTAAAAGTAACTCAGTTACTCAGCAAAGTAACTGAAGTTTTTTTTTTATGTTCTATAACGGTATTACGTTCTATAACAGCTTAAATAACAAATATGTTTAAATTAACTGAATGAAGAATAAAAACACTAAATACAGTATTTTAGAATGTCTGGTATTTATTTAATCTCAGTAGACTGCAGCTTGCCATATAATATACATAGAAATAAAAATATATAAAAAATAAATATTGAAAATAAAATTCAAGGACAAAATGAAATCACACAAATGTAAACCTGTGTAAAAAGAAACAAAAGAAGATCTGGCCAATAAGTAGTGCAAATCTCTCTGACTGTAAATTATTGCACAATAAACAAAACACAATCCAACTTTATCTGTAGATTAACATGTTCATTCCATTCTCAGTGAAAATGAACAATATATTAATCTATTCTAAAATACTCCTCATCTAACAACTAAACCAGTCGTTGTAATGTAGCCTACTCTAATTCCTCAAATGACGTTTTGAGCTCAATATTAATTTTTTCCTATTCACTGTCTATGAATTTAGCAAAAGTGTTTCGGCATGGGGCCACTCCCCTTTCTCCTCCTCGTATTGGTGTTTTAGCGAGCGTTGCTTGTTTTAACTGAGGCTCTGTCTCCTTCGCTGGAGCTTCCTTTGGGGTTGTGTTAGCATCAGCAACAAGTGTCGTGTTAGCATGTGTTGATGTGAGGGGCTTCATAAGATTTGAGTTGCTTGAGGCAGACGTGGATAAACGTGGACTGCAGACGTGGATAAAGTCTTTTTTCCTGGGCATAGCATGTTACAGAAACATTCATGTCTTTAATTTCAATTAACGAGAAGTAGTGCCAGTACTTTCAGTTCGACAACGCTACGTTTGAGTTTTCCCAGCTCCTTAGCTGATGCTGTCTTGTGTTTAGTATAAGTCAGCAGCGCGTGCAGTGAGACGGCGTCATCATCTCCACCCCTGCTCTCTCTGCACTAGCAGATGATGTGTAGCCAAAGCATGACACCTCGCGCTTTATTCAACCTAATTATAGTAACGCGACACTTTACATTCTCAGTAACGATAACGGCGTTACAACAATGGGAAAAGTAATTAATTAGATTACTCCGTTACTGAAAAATACTCCAACACTGCTCGTAAGTTTCAGATTTTAAACATTAGGTAAATACTATATGGAACACTTATCTATTTATGAGTTCAATGCCACTCAACCCTGCCACCAACATTTCTGTGGAAACACGGTACTAGACACCACAGCAATTGGTAGTACAGGATTTCCAACTGGATTAAAACATATCTCTCTCTTTAATCTTTAATCTTTAGGCTTTAATCCCAGGTGGGACTGTACATTTAACTTCACTGTCCACACCCCTGAACTTGCCTTGGTTCGCTTCGTGGTTGAGGACCATGACTACACTTCAAGCAATGACTTCTTAGGACAGTTCACCCTGCCTTTTCAAGTCTTGAAAAGGTTGGTATGAAATTTTAATTCTGAATTTATGAAAGAAACTGACATTTACATCTTCCCTAACCCCACCAGGCTATCGCCATGTGCCCCTGCTCAAGTTGGATGGCTCCAGTCTCTCTCCAGCCTCTCTGTTTATTCATGTGAAAATCAGCTCTTGCCAGAGCAGTAGCTCGGCCGCAGCCAAGTCTTCTGTCAGGTCTCCTGCCCTCACCACAAAGCACTAGTTCTGGCATTTTCGATTTTAGGAATAAGTGTTCTGTAGAGGATGGTTTGGTGAGGATCTAACTTGGTGTTCTCTGAAAGATGGATAATGGACTTACAGAGTTGATTGCAGCTCTTATAAGATTCTTAACAACTAATAAAGGTAAACTCTTCATGTATGTGTTTACACTGTGTGCACAATTATTAGGAAGTTGTATTTTTGAGGATTTATTTTGTTAATTTGCAACTACGGTGCTTTTCATCAATCCAAAATGTTAGCAAACCCTGAACATTTAAATGCGGTAGTAAAAGTAAAGTTTTGGCTTTCTTAAAATATCTACATGTATACCATTATTATTCAACTAAAAGAAAAACAAAGATTTTCCCAGCTCACTTGTTTATTTTCACCGTTTAAAGGTGAGAATAATAAACAAACTCAAAATTTACAAATAAACATTTCTGAAATTAAAAAAAAAAAAATAACTTCTTCTTTTCCATAACAGTCACAAGCCTTCCATTCACAGTCAGTCAGTTTCTTCAGCTGTTCAGAATCAACTTTTTGTGCAGCCGCAACCATAGCCTCCCTGACACTGTTCAGAGAGGTATAATGTTTAACTTCACTGTAAATCGCCTGTTTAAGAAGGGCCCAAAATTTCAATAGGGTTTATGTCTGATGAAGAAGGGGGCCGTGTCATTAGTTTTTCATCTTTAAGGCCTTTACCGGCCAGCCACACAGTGAAGAACTTTGATGCATGTGATGGAGTGTTGTCTTGAATAAAAATCAAAGTCTCCAATTTTAACCCAAAAAGGTCCAACTAGCTAATTCCCATACCAGTACAGAAATGATAGATAAAATGATGATATGGTCAAAATAATCACTTGCCTAATAATTATGCACACAGTGTATTAATCAGTCAGTAATGGGTCTTCTATGCTGGCCTGAACAATTTTAGAATTACTGACGAATGTTATATATATTTTTCTCCTGGTTCTGCTGCATACAGCAGTGTACTGTATGTTTATGCTGAAGTTTTTATCTCCATCAGTTCTCAATCATATTTCAGCCATGTGTTGCCAGGGTAAATGAAATCCTTGAGACTTACAGAATCATCAGATTTAGAGTTGGGAAGCCCGCCAAGGAGATTCCAAGTGCCCAAGGCCAGCTAGGAGACGTACAATAACGTCTGCATTTTTACATTGTGTGATTGAATGGTTCAGGGAGCATAGCCTACTAGATAGAACTAGCCAGATACACAATTGAGCAGACATTGTCGGCCCTAAAGTGAATGACAACTGCCAATGAGACAGAATATACTTTCATTAGCATTAGCTTTTGTTCGGAATAGAAATGGATTTATTGTTGGCACCGAAACTCACAATGAACTTGTCAACATTGTAGGAGGATGGACTTTGTGTTCAGTGGTGAGTCAGATTTTAGTGGCTCAATATTTGTGTCCAGTGCTCCAGACCCATGGTCCCCTTAATGACGGCCACAGTTTACAGTGGGGATTGAAAGTTTGGGCATCCCAGGTAAAAAAAAAAAATATTAATGTGCATAAAAACGCCAAGAAAAGATGGAAAAATCTCCAAGATGCATCAAATGACAGATTAGACATTCTTATAAGATGTCAAAAAAGTTAGATTTTATTTCCATCATTTACACTTTCAAAATAACAGAAAACAAAAAAAGTTTGGGCACCCTGCAGAGTTAATACCTTGTACTGCCCCCTTAGGCAAGTTAAGACCTGACAGTGTCATGGATTCTTCTCAATCATCGTCTGGATAGACCAGGTGATGTCAATCTCAAAGGTTTTAAATGCCCAGACTCATCTGACCTTGCCCCAACAATCAGCACCATGGGTTCTTCTAAGCAGTTGTCTAGAAAACTGAAACTGAAAATAGTTGACGCTCACAAAGCAGGAGAAAGCTATAAAAAGATAGCAAAGCGTTTTCAGATGCCAATATCCTCTTTTCGAAATGTAATTAAGAAATGGCAGTCATCAGGAACACTGTTAAAGTAAGATCTGGAAAACCAAGAAAATACCAGACAGTACAGGATTGTGAGAAAAGTAATTCAAAACCCAAATGAACATATAGACAAGTCTAATGCATTTTGGAAACAAGTCCTGTGGACTGATGAGGTTAAAATAGAACTTTTTGGCCGGAATGAGCAATCTTATGAAAAACTTTTCTGAGGAATTTTTCTTAGGAAAAATGGGTTCAATAAAATTTCAGCAAATTTTGGATACTAACTTGATGCCATCTGTGAAAACGCTGAAGTTAAAGAGAGGATGGCTTCTACAAATGGATAATGATCCTAAACACACCTCAAAATCCACGGTGAATTACATCAAGAGGCATAAACTAAAGGTTTTGTCATGGCCTTCACAATCTTCTGACCTTAACATATTTGAAAATCTATGGATAGAACTTAAAAGAGCAGTGCGTGACAGACAGCCCAGAAATCTCAAAGAACTGGAAGACTTGTAAGGAAGAATGGGCAAAGATACCTCAAACAAGAATTGAAAGACTCTTGGCTAGCTACAAAGAGCGTTTACAAGCTGTGATACTTGCCAAAGGGGGCAGTACAAGGTATTAACTCCACCTAACCAAACTTTTGCAGACACCATTTTTTTGTTTTCTGTTATTTTGAAAGTGTAAATGATGGAAATAAAATCTAACTTTTTTTTACTTATTTTAGCTAGATACCCACTGTATCTAGCTCGGACAGAGCTGATTATTAAAATAATTTTTAGTTCAGATCAATGAGAGAGACGATGAAGAGAGTGTACAATTTAGAATGAATGGTCAGGTTTTAATTGCATGAATGAAACAAATCAAACATGTAAACAGTGGTACAGGATAATGTTAGCTTGCAAAGGGAAACAATACATGAGATTTTATACCAAGCTGTAGGCTACATACAGTGGTAATAGGCGTATTGTTCACGCCTTCCTATGACAAGTTCCCAGGTGCAGGATGTAGTTCATGGCAAGTTATGTCTATGTTTGGATTAACATGAAGAGCATGACATGAACAGGACTGACATGACCTGAACAGGACTAGGAGCAAATGTTTATTAATAATTATAGGAATTTATAATTTTCTTAACCCTGATATAGCTGACAGAGGGGTGGACAGGTGTGGAGGAGTCTCATGCTTAAGAAAATGAAATCCCAATACCTGACTGTGATGCAGCGCCCCGTTAAACCATTGTATAGTGTTTTCTATAAACATATATAATGAATGTATTAGGAAATTGTTTAATTCATGGTTAGGATTTCACTGAAGGCCTAGGTCTTAAATGCACAGCAATAGAATCAGTTTTGTAAGATCCCAGTGTACTAAGATTCTGAACCCTCCAGCTCTGCTCTGTTTAAGATTATGTACTGGTCCAGCTGTTGTCTCCATCTCTGCTCTACTCACCATTTTATTAATAAAATGTATACTATGTATGGTATATTCATTATTATATTATATCATATTATTTATAAACCATTAAAACACTTCATGTTTATCACCATGTAGAGCTTTAATGAGCTTTTTGCTTTTAACTTGAAAATTTCATGGCTTGGTTTCCTTGGGCTTTTTGTGCTCTTAGGCTTAGTGGGAGGAGTTAAGTTAATATAGATTTGAATAATTTTATTTTTAGCTTTCCTGTTTTTTCAAATAATTATCAATATGTTATTTAGTATTTAGAAATATTATATTTAATAAGAAATTATTTTCTTGTAATGCAATGCTAAAATATAAGGTTATATGCTTTGCGTTAACAGAAAATATAAATATGGTTCAGTATTAAATTGATGTATTTTTTTTTTCATAAAGCTCTGTGTTAAATCTGAAAAAAAGCTTGCCTGATGAGCTACAACAGTGTTTAAAGTTAAATATGAATTTGATCCTGTTTTTATGTCTTTGGTAACTCTACATGATTTACTGTTGATCTTACAGTGTGGAAATAAGTTTCAACTCCTTGTTCTAAATCAAGAACTGTACCCACTGTCAAAATTTGTAGTGAATAGTAAATATTATTGTGTATGACGTGTTATGTTGTTTTCTTTTGTACATCTAATGAACTAACTTTAAAGTTTTAAAGCTTTATTTAGAAAAGGTACTGCCTGTATCTGCGCTCTGTCTTAAAACAAATTCAATCAAGTCTTTGAAATAACTTAATAACCCTTTCCAAAAAGTTTCAAACAATTCTTGATTATAGCTCCTCTAAAAGCTCTTTTTGGCGATGCATGACTCACACGTTTCCTATCAAAAGCTACACTCGATGCTGCGTAGCATTACGATGAGGTTGAACATTCTTTATGAAGCACGTGTGTCAAACACGCCAAGAATTGGCTTATATAATCAATCAATCAATCAAATTTTATTTATATAGCGCCTTACAACAGCCAAAAGGTGCACAAGGCGCTATCCAAGAAAACATCAAATGACAACATAAAGAAAACGAAGTAAAGAAATGGAATCAGGATCAAGTCCAACGCTATGTGTTAAAATTCTTGATCTTTTAAAAAATAGATTTTCAGGTGTGCTTTAAAAACACTCAGCACTGTGATGCTTCGGAGGTGCACAAGGAGTGCATTCCACAACTTTGGTCCTTGAACACTAAATGACCGGCCTCCAAACTTTTTATACCTGAATGTAGGAGTCACCAGAGAAATGTGATCAGAGGAGCGGAGTGTTCTGGCTGATAGATTTTTACTAAGTCAGTGAGGTATACTGGGGCCAAACCATGGATGGCCTTGAAAACAAACAACAGGACTTTATACCCCACCCTAAACTGCACTGGGAGCCAGTGAAGCGAGCGGAGGATAGGGGTGATGTGTGACCGTTTAGATGTATTAGAGAGAAGACGTGCGGCTGCGTTTTGCACCAGTTGAAGGCGATTGATGAGTGATGTATTTAGTCCAGTGTAGAGGGCGTTACAGTAGTCGATCCTCAAACTGATGAAGGCATGAATTACTTTTTCAAGGTCGGCTCTGGACAAAAATATTTAACCTTACTAAGAAGTCTTAACTGGTAAAAACTTGCCTTCACTACTGCACCAATCTGTTTATCAAACTTCATTTTTTTGTCCAAAATAACACCCAG
>JALDNG010003704.1:0-23861 GCA_024349245.1 Neodontobutis hainanensis
AAAGGCTAGATGTCTCACGGCGCAGTCTCTGACGGCATCACCGGCCATCTTGAAACAGGCAAGCTTCCTATCGGACTCCATGGTACCTGATGTAAGGTGAGTGATCTGCACGAACATAAATACTTTTATCTCGCTGAAATCTTGACTTGCCAAGTTATCAAGGCTGAGACCACCATCGAGCTGTTCAGTTATAGTTTTACTGACACCAATAACGATTTTATGACAACCAATTTTTTTTTATCTATATTACAGTCATTGTGAATGTGGTTGTAGTTATTAGCTGGCTTTGAATGAGACCTAACGTTAGTAGTTACAGTTGAGCTGCTACCCAGCAATTTTACATCAGTGGGAGAGGCAGAATTGCTCTTTCTTTTCAATGTAACTTAAGTTGCACATGATTTCCAATCGGTTTGGTTTGTTAAAAGTATTCAGATTATTATTCGAACAGATTGTGACGTGAAAAAAACAATCTTTGTGTTGAGTTGAGCTAGAGTCTTGCTTAATCTGTGATGTGTGTTAAGGTTTGTTGTTAAATTTGAGGTAGAGTGACTTTAAATGCCCTTCAGTTGGACTCACTGCAGCTTGAATTGTTTGTATTTATTGGTGCAAGCAGATTTATTAAAACAGTGAATAAATGTTGTATATTTTAAAGATCGTCAGCTGCTACACAAAATAATTTTACTGAACAGTAACACCCTACAGCAGGGTGAACAAACTAGAAATAAAAGTCTGTAACTTGGCTGGTTTGTATTTGGCTCGGTAGAAAAGAAGCGGCTGACTTTGAGTTCAGTTTC
This sequence comes from Neodontobutis hainanensis, assembly GCA_024349245.1. Classification (NCBI taxonomy): domain Eukaryota; kingdom Metazoa; phylum Chordata; class Actinopteri; order Gobiiformes; family Odontobutidae; genus Neodontobutis; species Neodontobutis hainanensis. Next base: position 795 of record JALDNG010003704.1, read on the forward strand.
TTGGAATATCAGACATATGGCCTTTGAGGAGACTCCAGTGAAAAACTCTAAAACTCAATTAATTGTTAATGTCAATATAATATCTGCTGTCTTTAATTATTATTAAATTAGTAGTTAATGCTTGGCAGATTGAACAGCCAGTATTGGGTCCTTGGGCCTTGGTTTGACCACCACTGCTACAAATATTCAAGAGTCCCACCAAGACACTATAAGGCACTGCAGCAGAGCTTTACATGGATTACAATGAATTGATGATTTACTATAGGTTTTAAATGATTATGTAGTTATTATATTTGCTGATTGTGCTGATTAGGCTTATAGATGATTAAACTGATGGACAGGAGTTTGTGTCCGCACTGGAAATGAAAGAAAGGGAATTTTGAAACCTCCATTAAAGCAACAAAATAAACTGTTTCACCATCTCCTAACCTTAGCTTCAGCTGTCACCTGTAGCTCCGCTCCACCTTGGCAGGAGCGCGCAGCATCTCGTGAGCGCGATTCTCCTGGAGCTGCTCAGCTGTGAGTGTTTTCTCCCTTCAAACTGTTCACAGATCTGGAGACTATAGAGTTCAGTCAGAAACCAGAATGAACCAGGATCTGACTTTAACTCATGGATGAACACTAACAGAGAGGATCAGGCCCAGGACGACAACACTGCTCCTTGAACCCCAGCACATTCAGTTTTTAAAGTGTGTCACTGCACTTGTTTCATTTTTAGGTCAAAAGCCACACATTTCTATGACGTTCAATGACACACTTTATCTCACTCCTCTGTGAGCTGTACTGTAGCTTCAGTTCTGACAAACACACAAACAATTATAAACCTCTACAGAACAATAACCACAAAAGAAAGTATCTAACACGTTTCTGAACAAGAATGATGTTATCTCTCCTTCAGCTTCAAGACGACAATACAGTTCATAGTTGCTCCTTCTTTGTCTCAGTGTCATTTTAGAGTCAAGAAGAAGTAACACATCTATTTCCTTTAGTTCTTACACTGATCTTCAATGTTTTTCTTAGTACTCAATATATCTAACGGAGTAAAGATCAACAGGTTCATATAACGAATGTAGCAGGACGGGGTATAGTGGGGTTTTAACTCGTAGTTTATTTCGCTGGCGGGTAATATTCTTACCTGCCGCTCCGCAGCGCTGGTTGGCAGACTATAAAAGCGCTCGTCTCCTTGCGCTCCTTTGACCTCACGCATTTCCGGGTCACCTGGTTTCTGGTTTCATCCGTCATCACAGGTAGTAATACTAAATCTGTAAGTTTAACACGCAAGCCTCGGTTACTAATTTACAACATTCTGTAGTGCCGCTGTATCTGGAGGCCCTGCGCTGTATCTTTTCCCAGCTCGCGGCTTGACTGTTGGCCATCCTTGAACACGGTAAGCGCGCGTTGTTGCCGTGGGTTATGAGGGTTAAAACATTAATTGGGATTCTTTTCGTAGTTTTGCTGTGCGGCTGTGCTCTCCGTCTCCTCTCATCGTCAATTTGATGGGGCTCCTCCGCGGTCCTGTGAAGTGGACCGCTCTCTTATTACAATTGCTGGTACCGTGAGTTGGACAAAAGCCTACGCAATTGTGCACGTCAAAGTGGTAGGTCATACACATGGGGGGATAGATTGCTTGGATGGGTTTTGGGGCTGAACCATAACTCCGTAATATTTCCTATAGGCTGGATGACTTGAAGCGGTTTGGCCGGATACATTTAATTGCTCAGCTGGAACAGCGGCACTAGGTGTCGACTCTGCTGCTTTGCCTCTTCTCTTTCTTATTGTTTATGGTCGTGGTCAGTTTGCGTCTTTTGTTTGTGTTTTTGTATCAAAACAACCGCTGCTATTGGACTATTTTGTATTGGCGACGGGTTGTTGGGTACTTTTAACAAATACAGTGGTTATCTGTGTGTGCGTGTGCGTTTGTGTGTGTGTGTGTGTGTGTGCGCGCGCGTGTGTGTGGTTGTGGTAAATGTTTTTATTGGTGTAGAGTGAACAATTTAATTATTATTGTGCCATTGTAAAAATAAAGCTTGACTCAATGTAACGTGGCTGTCGTAGCCTATGTTCGTGGAGAACCTATGCGTGCCTTAAAGGGGATAAGCAATCTGATTCTTCAGGTGAAATTCCTGAGGTGGCGTAGTTGGACCAAGTAACGTAGTATAGCCTATTGGATAAATTGTAGGTCTACCATTAGACAAGCACGTGCTTGTGTGCACAAGCAACCCTCCTAATTTGACCATCATCATCTCTCTCTCTCTCTCTCGCGCCACACAATGATCAGACTGTATTTAGTTGTTTACAATATTTTAGTGCTACAGGTGTCACTTCTACTGCTAACTGCCGACTTACATGTGATGCATATAGTTTAATGATTATTTAAAATGTATTCTATTTTTATTTTATTCTAAACAGGTGTTGCATGATGGGTCGACTGTGAGAAAAGTCTCAAAGTGTGAAAGCTGTGGTTCAGTGTCTGTGTGAGGTAAGTGTGAAAAAGGAAGTGCAGACCAGTTAAACATATCTTCATCAAAGGTACCCTCCTCTTCCTCTGTGAGTGCTGTAGATGAAGCCTGTAATGAGCTGGAGTTTGTCAGAGGCAGAGTGACGAGCGCTGGATGTGAGGATGGGACCCTCTCTGGTCTGGACTCTGGGGCTCATCTGTGAGTTTACAACACTTTGACTTTAAACAGGTCAACATCTAAACTCTATAGGACAGGGATATGACACCTGGGCCCATTATGACGTCAAGAAATACACTCACTGTGTTTGTGACTTATATTGTTGCCTGTGACAGTGTTTAAAGTAAAAATGTCACTGGTTGGAATCTCTTTGTTGCACTGGATGGTGTCGTGAGGACTTGTGTAGCACTTATCCACACTTGTCTTTAGTCTGTTCTTAAAACACAGGGCTTAATTTTACATCTTTGACATGAAGACTTGAGAAACTGTCAACACTACAGTCAATTATAATTCAGAGTCCTGGGCCAAACTGTGTTGGTGCTTTGAGGAAATACACTCTCACTCTACACTGCATCTGGTGTTAATAAATGTAATGATGTTGAAACAAACTGCCTTGAACTGTTGCCTTTAATGAAAAACTCTGACATGTTTCTTTTGTGTTTATCATTGTATGTGTATTATTCTAAAGCAGTTTCATTTTGTTAACTTTACTTTTGTTTACACAGGTGACAATGTGACTCTGCGTTGTGTTCAAGATAGTCAAGGAAATTTGTACTTTTACAAAGATGGATCACTTGTGACTGAGGACACACACCTTTGGATACAACGTACTGCCCCAGTCGAACTGATGATCTCTTCAGTGACAACCTCAGATCAGGGTTCTTATTTTTGTTTTTCCTCTTGGGAACAACAGTCCACAAAGAAAGAACTGAAGGTAACAGGTCAGTATTTTAAACACATCAAACCTTTGACATGTTTCTGAGAGGTTTAAAACATTTTAAGAGCAGCTTTTTCTCCAACAACAAATAAATCTAAAAACTATCACCATTTCCAGTCTGCAGAAGTCTACGTTCATCTTTGTGGTTCACTGACTGTGTTTTTCTAATATTGTTCTCTCCTCAGCAAAGACACGAGTCCATCTGAAAAATCCAGTGACACCATCCCAGAACAGAGCAGTGTGACTCTGAGCTGTGAAGTCCAGGGCTTTAAAGGAACTTATGAATGGACCAGACAAAACTCAGACTCTGACTCTCAGAGCGAGAGAATGAAAGAAAACTCAGCTCTTGTCAGAGTCTCAGATGGAGGTGTCTCCTCCTGCAGAGGATGGGATGAATATATCGACACATCTGAAAGTAACACTGTCACTGTTTTAGAAACTGGTGAGTACAGTTATGTTTTTAAAACTAGATCTGAAATAAAAATAAAAGTCACTGTAACAAAAAGTGGTTCTTGGAACAAATTAAGGTGTTTAAAGCTTAAAAGTATAATTATTATTATTATATTTAATATATTTTCTTTTAGTGCTTTAGCCCATTTGTGTTTGTGTTGTATTGAATTCCAACAATTTATTTGCAAAGAATTACATTTATATTTATTTAAAAAAGTAAATGCATAGTTCAGAAAATGAAAGAGTTTGTTTAAAGCTCAAACATTGGAAATATTTGTTACATTTAAAGTCAATAAGTTTACATTACATGGAATATATCATTTTATATTTTTGATATATTTTTTAACTTTTAAAGAGAGAGAGAGCAAACTTTTTGTTTTTGAATTCCAACAATATATTTGGAAAAAAATAAAACAGTAACAAATGTATTTAATTATAAATTATTTCACTATAGTTATTATTATGATATTTACAAAAATATACACTTTTTATGATGTATTTTTCCTTTTTATACAGTACCGACAGTGTCACCAAACTGATCTGAGATCTTTTCTGGAGACAGTGTCACTCTCAGATGTGAGATTGAGGACAGAGGAAACACTAAGTGGACGTATCAGTGGAGCAGGACCGGTTCAGTCCTACATCAAACAACAAGAGAATATACAATCTCCAGAGTTACTGAGTCTGACAGTGGACACTACAGATGTAGAGGAGAAAGGGCTCCAGATCTCACAACACTGTGGAGCAGAGAGAAGAAAGTGCAAAGTGAGTTGTTTAACTTTTACTTTTGATATTTCTATCTGTAGTTGTCTTTAGTCTGACTAAAGTCACTCACAGAGACTATATTATAGTGTTATGAGTGTCTTTGACGTTAAAAGAAATGGTCAACACTACAGTAAACTGTACTTCAGAGTTCTGTGTCATACTGGGTTGGTGCTTTGAGGAACACTTTTGAACTTTACTGCCATGATAAATGTAAATGTGGTTTAAACTACACACCTTTAATGTAAACATGTGTATTTCTTTGTTTATTCATTCAATGTTTGTGGTTCTTCTTTATTTCAGTTTTGTGAACACAGGTGATCATGTGACTCTGGAGGGTCCTGAACAGTCTTTATATCTCAGAGACTCAGTGTTGCTTTCACACTGTTCACAGATCTCTCCACTTTAACAAAGAGAGATTATTTTGGCAAATGTTCATTTCAGTTATTTATTTTTTTTACTCATGTGGGACCAATAGATTATTTTTCAGCTGTTCTTTTATTCACAAAAACAAACAAACAATAATACTTCTTTCACAATGTCCTACATTAAACTTAGTAAATGTAACCATTTTCTTGCATTTCTAATTCTGTTGTATTTTCAGCAAAGACACGCAGAGTCCATCTGAAAACCTCCAGTGACACCATCCCAGAACAGAGCAGTGTGACTCTGAGCTGTGAAGTCCAGGGCTTTAAAGGAACTTATGAATGGTTCAGACAAAACTCAGACTCTGACTCTCAGAGGAAACGATGAAAGAAAACTCAGCTCGTGTCAGAGTCTCAGATGGAGGTGTCTACTCCTGCAGAGGATGGGATGAATATATTGTCACAGTAATGGCTTGAGGACCATCTGTCTTGCCTACAAGGACTTCCTTGCAGGTGAACCAGAGCTGGACTGGGACAGTGATCGTCAATGAACTCACCTTCATCGCTGTTGTGGGCATCGAGGACCCTGTTAAACCTGAAGTATGTGAGAAGTAGGATTATTACAACTGTGGATTATTTTATTGAGTTTTGAAGTTATTGAAAAATAAAATGGAGGAATGGGGGAAGCACTTGTAATGGGAAAATCATATTTTCCTCTTTCACATGCTCTGTGCTGTCCTTGACCGCAGCATAATGATACAACTCTGTCTGTGTACTCTGTACACAGACAGAGTTGTATTTTCCATTCCTCCTTTTGCAAAAGATGTCTCTGAATTCTTTTTCTTTTCCTTAAATAAATCACCAAAAGACATCTGTTGTTTTCTCTCAAACTTATTCCACAATAATATATTTATTTTTTCAACCACAATTCTTGGTGTCAGAAATGGGATCAAGATTGACGGCTGGACCCGGCTGAAGGACAAGGGTTTGATCAACCAGACCGCTCCAAGAGGTCTCCTCTTCCCCAAATTTTCTTCTGGGCGGGAGGATTGTCCGATGCCGACCCTCCAATCGTCATCTCTCGATCCAACGTACTCAAATAACCTCTAAACGGTAAAATTATTACAAATTTATAAATTAAGAGAAAACATTTTGTAACAGTGTCTAAAGGTGATTTTTGACTGTAACAAAGCCTAGACCAGGAATGGTCTATTATTGTTACCATAAGTCAGGATTGACTGAGCAGGATTGCCATAAAATGAGTAATAATAATTTCTGAATAGGCTTTGTGAAAAGTTTTTCTTTTGTTTTATGTCTGGACTGGATTGTCCTAATCTGAAAACCGAGACCGGATGGTCCTAAAATTATTAATACGGCTGGATTGCCACATAATAATTTTAAAAGGTTTTGTATCTGTATTAGAAACCCTGACTGGGAAGGTCTATTATTGTTGATTTGAGTCTGGATTGACTGAGCAGAATTGCCATTCGACAGTAATTTCTGAAAGGGTTTTCTAGAAGCCCTGACCTGAACGGTCTATTGTTATTACCATAAGTCAGGATTGACTGAGCAGGATTGCCATAAAATGAGTAATAATAATTTCTGAAAGGGTTTTTAGTTGTTTTTAGTTGTTTTTAGTTGTTTTTAGTTGTCTTGTGTTGTTGTTTTGTGTTGTTTTTGTTAGTTTGTGTTGGTTTTAGTAGTTCTAAAGTTTCTCTATAATCTGTCTGAACCTTAAATACTGACGAGTATTTAATTAATCTGAAATATGGGATCCAATACAAGTAAAAACAGTCCTGCAAAGGACTTCTGTGAATTCAATGTGATATATATGATAGAAACCTGCCAGGAGTTGTGATAAAATGGATGAATGGAAGTTGTATGGTTTTAATGGACGAATGAGTGAAAGTAGTTTGACTGCATTACGCAATAGAATACAAGATGCAGAAAAGAGACTTATGCCCAAAAATCAGTAAACCGAAGCAAATAAAGGAGATTAAAAGACATTATGAATGTTTAGAGATGTGGGAAAAAGCAGTTGAAGCAAAGAAACAGAAAGAAAAAGAAAATAGGGAAAGAAATTTAAAACACTTAGATACAGTAAAGGGGCCATTTCAAAGCACAGGTTATAAAGCAACTGATAACATAACTAATGCGATGTCCTCTTGTTTTCCGAGTCTGACCCAGCCTGTTGGTCCGGCACTCATGAGTGAAGACGATGACGTCACCGCTCGCTGCTGCACATCTCCACAGTGAAGAAAAGGGAGGGCTCCAGAGGCAGAGACAAGCGGCTCAGACACATGCAGCTTCTGCAACAGCTGCTCAACTGTACCCAGATCTGACCACCCAGGCTGAAACAAACACCCTAATGAACACTGGACTGTCAAGTCCTGTCACCAAACCTCCTTCATATGACTCTGCCACCAGTCCTAAGAACTCTAACAACCCCTTCACAACTGAACTTTCATCAGACAAATCTTTCTCCTTCCTGTCCCGTCTCACACGAGAAGCAAGACACCTTATGGGGCTGTGTTTCAAGCTCCTATGATTGAATTTCCAAATCCAGCTCCACCACCACCATCCCCAGACAATGAAACCAAGTACAACGCCAAAGACGACTGGCTGAACACCCTGCGTCTGTGCTTATGTATCGCTCACCAGACCCCTCAAGATGGACTCAATTAATGAAAGACAATATACCTCCTATTAACAGAGGAGGCGCCACATTGGGCCAAAAATTCAAACTGTTCTGTCAAGTGCACAGGCCCACCGGTGCAGAGATCCCTGGTATTCTGAGAACAATCTGCAACTTAGAAGATTACTCAAAAATTCAAGCAGCGGTTGAAGACCATGACGGCATGAATTCTCTTCCCACAATCCAATGGGACGACAACACTGACTATGCCAGATCGTGAACGCCATTGTCACCGCTCTGACCCAGCAGTTCCCAGCCCGCATGGACATGAACGCGTTTTGATGTCACTAAGACGTGGAGAAGATGAATCAGTCATGTCTTTTGCCGCTAGAGCACGCCAACATTGCATTCAACACAGTGGCCAGGCTGCCACTGCCTGGACAGCTGAACAACACACCAGTACATTTGAAGAACTGTTCAAAATGATGTTAAAAAACGGCCTTGGAAAAGACATTGTTAAAATTATGACAGACAAAATGGTGGGCTCATGGGACACAAACCGTGTCCAAGAAATTCACCGCTACGCCCAGGACGCAGAAATCAGATGTGCCAATAAAAAAGAAAAAGTGGATGCAAAATTAGTCTCCACTTTTGCAAAGATGACCTTTGCCCAACCATCACATTTCAACAGAGGTAGAGGACGACTAAGAGGAAGAGGTCGTGGACGTCCAGACAGAGACGAGGTTGAGCGACGCAGAAAGTCTCAACTGTGTTTCATTTGCGCTGAACCAGGCCACTGGGCTGACAACTGTCCCAAGAAAAGAAGAGACCGAGCTGACCAACGCTCTGACACTGCTCTGAGTGACCCCAACTGACTGGCTGGTGATGATGAGGAACCGAGGACTTCGCCTCGCAAAATGAGATGAGTATAACACACGAAAGGACACCACACCTGTCACTGATGATGCACACAACACCGCACTGCTCACAAGCAATGAAGACGCTTGCAACTGATCCACTGCTTGCTTTAGTGACAGAAAACATTAAGAAACTTGAAATGAAAAAAGCTGAAATGTTTAAAGGTACCTATGCTAAGTTAACAACATCGGTGTGTGAAAAATTACCGGTAATAAAATGTGACATCAATGGAAAAACTCTGTCATTTATGGTTGACTCTGGGGCCACAAAATCTCTGATCAGAAAAGACCAAATTCAAACTGCATTAAATGGCAAAACAACTCACTCCATTAGTGCGAGTGGACAGATTGTTAAAGAACCATTCACAAAACCTCTATCTGTAATCTGGCATTTACCTGATCCATCAGTGTCCACTACACACAGCTTTCTGTTGTCTGAGTTGTGTCCAGTGAATCTAATAGGTCGTGACCTAATGTGCGCACTAGGAATTACCTTGTCTGCAGACGAAAATGGTATCAAAATAAAACAAACCAAATCTGAATATTGCTTTATAAAATGTGAAGTGATCACTCCATTGTATGTGTATCAGTGGAAATTGGACCATCTGCTGACTCCAAATTTGTTACACAACGCTAAACAATACATGAGCTCATTCTCTGAATTCATGAAGGCAAATGCACTACATGTTACAGCGCATGTCTCCATGGGTCCAGATGAACAGTATGAAGAAAGCTGGTACCGACAAACTACTGACCGACTCATTCTGAATGGACTGTACTTTAACCAAGATTTTTGCGCTTATAATGTTCCATTACCTCACAAACTGTCAAAGTTCTTCAAAATCCAAAACTCAGCCCCGCATGTCTCAATAGCCAAACCACATAACAAACAATGGCGTGATGTTGGTCTTTTATGACAAAATGTTTAAAAGCTACAGATTGGAAACAAGACCCAGATAATCCAGACATTTACCACTCTCACGAGCTTGACACATGCTATGTGCCATTCACTGCAGGAGTCAATTGTAACCGCTCCTGCTACCTTCTTCCTCAAAATGACTCCACCCCATCTTCCTGTCACACACTCGCAAAAGTCGATGATCAGCCTCTCACACCCAGTGATGTGTCTCCACTGTTAACACAGTTACCAGACTCATTGTGGGCCAAACACAAATATGATGTAGGTTTAATTAAAAACTGTAAACCTCTCCAACTAACTCCAAAGTCCGAATACAGACCAAAAGCACGTCAATATCCTCTGAAGCCTGAAGCTGAACAGGGATAAAACCAGTCTTTGACTCTCTGCTGAAAGCAGGTGTAATTGTTGAGTGCTCTGACTCTCCTGCCGTACTCCAATTTTCCCTGTAAAAAAGATCAGACCACAGGAAATGCCCACTGAGTGGCGTTTTGTCCAAGACCTGCGTGCTGTGAACGAAGCTATTCACTCTCCAGCACCAATCTGTCCCAATCCATACACCATCATGTCACAAATTCCAACAACTTCAAAATGGTTCTCTGTGGTTGACATTTCAAATGCTTTTTTCTCTGTACCTGTCCATCCAGACTCCCAGTTTTGGTTTGCCTTTGAATTTGCAGGAAAACTCTATTCCTGGTCTCGAATGCCACAAGGCCTAAATTGCGCTCCTAGCGTTTACGGTCAGGCATTACGTGACAGTCTCTTTCATTTGACACTTCAACACTCTGCCATTTTGCAGTACGTTGATGATATCATGCTCTGTTCAGACACGAAGGAGCAGTGTGAGACTGACACACTGCTTCTATTAAATCACCTAGCTGAGCAGGGCCACAAGGTTTCACTTTCTAAAATTCAGTTTGTAAAACAGAAAGTTCAGTTTCTTGGTCATGTCATCACTCACTCACAAAAAAGCATTACTACAGACAGGGTGATACCCATTGCCAACTTCCCAAAACCATTGACTAAGAAACAAATGCTGTCTTTCCTTGGCATGTGCTCCTACTGCAGAACTTTTATTCCAAATTACTCTACTGTAGAACGCCCACTACGTGATCTTACTCTGAAAAAAGACATGACACTTCACTCCAAACTCACATGGACATCTGAGGCTGACTCTGCATTTACTCATTTGAAACTGCTACTACAGACAGCCCCTGCATTGGCATTGCCAAACCCTGACAAGCCTTTCTTCCAATTTGTTGATGAACGTGATGGTTGTATGAATTCTGTTCTCGCCCAAAAACAGGGACAGCTGCTGAAGCCTGTGGGTTACTTCTCGACACACCTTGATCCAGTTGCTAGAGGCCACCCATCATGTCTCCGTGCTTTAGCAGCCTGTGAAGCAGCAATAATTGCCTCTCGTCCCTATGTAGGCTACAGTCATCTCACCCTTTTGCTCCACATGCTGTCTCCAACATTCTGACTGAACAAAAGACAGCTCACTTGACCCCTGCTCGTCAGCTACGTTACAACACCACCCTTCTGAACCTACCGAATGTTGAGGTTAAACGTTGTAACACTCTCAACCCTGCTACACTCCTGCCTCTCCCAGAGGGAGAACCTCACTGTTGTCTTTCTGAACTTGACCTTATCTGTCTGCCAAGACTTGATTTGACTGACACTCCTCTTTCTAATCCTGAACTCATTTTTATGTAGATGGTTCAGCTTCCAAGGACCAACCACCGGTACTGCACACGTTGGATATGCAGTTGTGGATGATCATGCAACAGTGACGTCATCTCCTCTCAGTCCTCGGTTATCGGCGCAAGCAGAACTAATTGCCCTGACCAAAGCCTGTCAATTGGCATCTGGTAAAACAGTTAACATTTACACAGACAGTCAATATGCATTTGGTGTTCTACACAACCACGCAGCACTTTGGCGCCACAGAAAATTCCTCAAATCTGATGGCAAACCCATTTCACACAAAGATTTGATTTCTGATCTTTAGATGCAGTGCTACTCCCATCCGCCGTGGCAGTATGCAAGTGTTCTGCACATACCTCTGCCAAAGACACAGTCTCTCTAGGTAATGCACGAGCAGACGCAGCTGCAAAAGCAGCGTCACTCACACCCTATGTTGTTACATTACTCTCCCAGACAACGGATCAAACTTGCACTCACTCTGACATTGTTTCACTCTCTGATTTGGCCCGCATCTCCACTCCAGCAGACAAAGCTGTTTGGGAAAAGAAAAACTGTACAAACACAAATGGTGTTTGGATGGGCCCTAATGGCAATCCATGTCTTCCTCAAGCCCTCTTCCTGCCTTTTGCAAAATTGTTACATGGCGTTGACCATGTATCAAAGGAGGAATGAGAAAAGACCTTCAACGACATTGGTTTACTGTGGGGTTTAACAAATTTGCTGAAGATTTTTGCTCAAAATGCTTCATCTGCTTAACCAGCAATTCTAAAGGTAACTCCTACAACAAAACAGATGTTGGAGGTCACAAACCCACCTCCAGGCCTTTTGGCCACATTTAAATGGACTTCATTGAGTTAACACCCTGCGAAGGTAAGAAATACTGTCTTGTAATAGCTGACATGTTTTCAAAGTGGGTAGAAGCATTCCCAACAAAACACTGCACTGCTGACGCAGTAGCAAAAATCATCTTAAGCGAAATAATTCCTCGCTGGGGACTTCCGAATCTAATTACGAGTGATAACGGTACTCATTTTGTAAATGACATTTTGAAAACACTGAGTGAACACCTTAAATTTGACCTGAAAACTCATTGCTCCTACCATCCAGCTTCTGGAGGAGCTGTAGAAAGAGAAAATGGCACTCTGAAACGCAAATTGGCAAAAATATCTGAATCAACAGGTAAAACGCGAAATAACCTTTCTCCCTTTGAGATAGTGTTTGGAATACCTCCTTGAATTGGGTTTGGACCCCCATCTAAACCTGCAGCACTGGCCGATAGTACTCTGCCAGACCCAATGATATCCTATTGTATTTCACTCTCTAATATTCTCTCTAATATTAGATCTCAGGTGCTTGATTCCCTGCCCAAACCGGCCACCCACCAGTTTCACAAACTCCAGCCTGGCGACTACATCCTGGTGAGAAACCTGAGGAAGCGCAGCTGGAGAGACAAACCCTGGTGTGGGCCCTATCAGATCCTGCTCACGACCCACACGGCTGTGAAGGTCGCAGAAAGAGCCCCTTGGATCCATGCACAACACTGCAAGAAGATTCCTCCACCTGACCAGCTCGTCAACTGCTCCCCACTGTCAAAGAGTGGACCCAGTGAATGATCACAAAGTAAGAGGCTTGTCCCGAGAACAAGCTCCTACGTGGGAGATCTGAGGTGAGACCTTAGCTCTACCTCCACCGTTGACTACGTGGGAAGACTGGGGTGAGATTTTCGCTCACCTCCTCCGCTGAAACTGCTCTGGTAAACGCAGTTCAACGTTGAGACCAGTGCCGAGAGCTGGTCCCACCTACAATCAAGTTTATGAAAGACTCTGTACCACCTGAAGAAATAGAGCTGACCGTTTTCAGCAAATTCAACAGCGTAACTATAACATGTGACACACTCATCTGTCCCACAGTTCCTCACATCACTGATAACCAGTTTTATACTGACAAATATATATGTATATATCTTTTTGGGTTCTTTATTGCATTTAAAATTGCTCTAATGATTAATTTTTGAATATCTATTAAACAATTATTACATACTCATGCATGTTAATGTTATGATAACTGCTTAATTTTATTTTATTTGTTACTATCATTTTATTATTGCTATTATTGAACAGATCTTTGAACATTAGAAATGGGCGGTGTTTGGAAAACATGGTTAACTAAACTCGCAGGCATACTTTTAGTGGTTATTATCCTTCTTTTCCTTGTCTCCTGCTGCATTGTTCCGCTCATCCGAAGATTAGTGACTTCTCTTTTTAACCTGCAACTAGCTAAACTCTATGTTGAATTGCCTCAACAGGACAAAGACCACAACCCAGACACCTCTGCTCTTGATTGTGACTCTGTTAATTCTGTTTTATTTGCTCATCTATTTGAAGAAAACTAAGTATGACTAAGTATGTTCCTATGTCTGTGTAATCCACATGTAATTTTCTTTTGAAATAGTAATTGTGAAATATAGTCACCAAAGCAATCACAGCTAATCAACTTTTGAACCTGATAATTTTAATTTTTGTTATTTTAGACACGTTAAGGCTAAAATTGTGTACTTACATGTGGTGTTTTTAAATTTTTCACTAATGCTTTCTTTGAGGTAAAGTCTTTTGATTTGAAGGTTTTAAGTTTTACAAACTGATTTGTTTTGTGAATATTTTTCATCTAATGCTTATGTTTAACCCTAGTGAGTTACGCCGCCTGTGAGGAGGGGCTGTGGTGTTCTTTTCCCAGCGTTAGGTCAGCTACTGATAGTATGAAATGTTTCTACTTGATTTAGTCAGCCCTCGGCTGGGTTTTTCGGCACCACAACTGTAGTACAACTCACAAAGCTTAGGTTAATTTGATTTATGTTTTGTATCCTAATTGAGTTTTGATTGATTTTGGTTGATCAATTGTGTTTGATCAAAAGGAGGGAATTGTAATGGGAAAATCATATTTTCCTCTTTCACATGCTCTGTGCTGTCCTTGACCGCAGCATAATGATGTGCGCACCATCTGTACTGTTTTCAAACTGATAAAATTGTCTTTCATGTTAGACGGCTCACTCCTGAGAGCCAGTGTTTCATTTTCTTATCTGCTGTGATTTCAGTATAAATTCTAAGCCCGCCTAGTTAACATTGGGACTGTTCATGCAACTCTGTACACAGACAGAGTTGTATTTTCCATTCCTCCTTTTGCAAAAGATGTCTCTGAATTCTTTTTCTTTTCCTTAAATAAATCACCAAAAGACATCTGTTGTTTTCTCTCAAACTTATTCCACAATAATATATTTATTTTTTCAACCACAATTCTTGGTGTCAGAAATGGGATCGAAGATTGACGGCTGGACCCGGCTGAAGGACAAGGGTTTGATCAACCAGACCGCTCCAAGAGGTCTCCTCTTCCCCAAATTTTCTTCTGGACGGGAGGATTGTCCGATGCCGACCCTCCAATCGTCATCTCTCGATCCAACGTACTCAAATAACCTCTAAACGGTAAAATTATTACAAATTTATAAATTAAGAGAAAACATTTTGTAACAGTGTCTAAAGGTGATTTTTGACTGTAACAAAGCCTAGACCAGGAATGGTCTATTATTGTTACCATAAGTCAGGATTGACTGAGCAGGATTGCCATAAAATGAGTAATAATAATTTCTGAATAGGCTTTGTGAAAAGTTTTTCTTTTGTTTTATGTCTGGACTGGATTGTCCTAATCTGAAAACCGAGACCGGATGGTCCTAAAATTATTAATACGGCTGGATTGCCACATAATAATTTTAAAAGGTTTTGTATCTGTATTAGAAACCCTGACTGGGAAGGTCTATTATTGTTGATTTGAGTCTGGATTGACTGAGCAGAATTGCCATTCGACAGTAATTTCTGAAAGGGTTTTCTAGAAGCCCTGACCTGAACGGTCTATTGTTATTACCATAAGTCAGGATTGACTGAGCAGGATTGCCATAAAATGAGTAATAATAATTTCTGAAAGTTTTTTAGTTGTTTTTAGTTGTTTTTAGTTTTTGTTAGTCTTGTGTTGTTGTTTTGTGTTGTTTTTGTTAGTTTGTGTTGGTTTTAGTAGTTCTAAAGTTTCTCTATAATCTGTCTGAACCTTAAATACTGACGAGTATTTAATTAATCTGAAATATGGGATCCAATACAAGTAAAAACAGTCCTGCAAAGGACTTCTGTGAATTCAATGTGATATATATGATAGAAACCTGCCAGGGAGTTGTGATAAAATGGATGAATGGAAGTTGTATGGTTTTAATGGACGAATGAGTGAAAGTAGTTTGACTGCATTACGCAATAGAATACAAGATGCAGAAAAGAGACTTATGCCCAAAAATCAGTAAACCCGAAGCAAATAAAGGAGATTAAAAGACATTATGAATGTTTAGAGATGTGGGAAAAAGCAGTTGAAGCAAAGAAACAGAAAGAAAAAGAAAATAGGGAAAGAAATTTAAAACACTTAGATACAGTAAAGGGGCCATTTCAAAGCACAGGTTATAAAGCAACTGATAACATAACTAATGCGATGTCCTCTTGTTTTCCGAGTCTGACCCAGCCTGTTGGTCCGGCACTCATGAGTGAAGACGATGACGTCACCGCTCTCGCTGCTGCACATCTCCACAGTGAAGAAAAGGGAGGGCTCCAGAGGCAGAGACAAGCGGCTCAGACACATGCAGCTTCTGCAACAGCTGCTCAACTGTACCCAGATCTGACCACCCAGGCTGAAACAAACACCCTAATGAACACTGGACTGTCAAGTCCTGTCACCAAACCTCCTTCATATGACTCTGCCACCAGTCCTAAGAACTCTAACAACCCCTTCACAACTGAACTTTCATCAGACAAATCTTTCTCCTTCCTGTCCCGTCTCACACGAGAAGCAAGACACCTTATGGGGCTGTGTTTCAAGCTCCTATGATTGAATTTCCAAATCCAGCTCCACCACCACCATCCCCAGACAATGAAACCAGTACAACGCCAAAGACGACTGGCTGAACACCCTGCGTCTGTGCTTATGTATCGCTCACCAGACCCCTCAAGATGGACTCAATTAATGAAAGACAATATACCTCCTATTAACAGAGGAGGCGCCACATTGGGCCAAAAATTCAAACTGTTCTGTCAAGTGCACAGGCCCACCGGTGCAGAGATCCCTGGTATTCTGAGAACAATCTGCAACTTAGAAGATTGAAACCAGAAAAGGCAGATGCCTCAGAGAGACCAGAGGAGGCAGATGCCTCAGAGAGACAAGAGGAGGCAGCGGCCAAAGAGTGACCAGAGAAGGCAGAGGCCACAGAGAGACCAGAGGAGGCAGAGGCCAAGGAGAGACCAGAGGAGGCAGAGGACACAGACAGACCAGAGGAGGCAGAGGCCACAGAGAGACCAGAGGAGGCAGAGAGACCAGAGTAGGCAGAGGAGACAGAGAGACCAGAGGAGGCAGAGGCCACAGAGAGACCAGAGGAGGCAGAGGACACAGACAGACCAGAGGAGGCAGAGGCCACAGAGAGACCAGAGGAGGCAGAGGAGACAGAGAGACCAGAGGAGGCAGAGGCCCCAGAGAGACGAAAATAAACAGAGGAGGCAGAGAGACCAGAGGAGGCAGAGGCCACAGAAAGACCAGGGGAGGCAAGGAGAGTCTAGAGGAGACAGAGGCCACAGTGAGACCATGAGGCAGAGGAGGCAGAGAGACCAGAAAAGGCAGATGCTTTAGAGAGACCAGAGTAGGCAGCGGCCAGAGAGAGACCAGAGAAGGCTGAGGCCACAGAGAGACCAGAGGAGGCAGAGAGACAGAGAGAGCAGAGGAGGCAGTTAGAGCAGAGGAGGCAGAGGAGGCAGAGAGACCAGAGGAGGCAGAGGCTACAGAGTGACTAGAGGAGGCAGAGGAGACAAAGAGACCCAAGGAGGCAGAGGCAACAGAGAGACCAGAGGAAGGCAGAGGTAATAGAGAGACCAGTGGAGGCAGAGAGACCAGAGGAGGCAGAGGAGACAGAGAGACCAGAGGAGGCAGAGGCCACAGAGAGACGAGAGAAGGCAGAGGCCACAGAGAGACGAGAGTAAGCAGAAGAGGCAGAGAGATTAGAGGAGGAAGAGACCACAGAAAGACCAGAAGAGGCAGAGAGTCCAGAGGATGCAGACGCCATAGAGAGGCCAGAGGAGGCAGAGGCCACAAAAGACCAGAGGAGGCAGAGGCCACAGAGAGTTCAGAGGAGGCAGAGGCCACAGAGAGTTCCAGAGGAGGCAGAGGAGACAGAGAGACCACAGGAGGCAGAGGCCACAGATAGAGACCAGAGGAGGCAGAGGACACAGACAGACCAGAGGAGTCAGAGAGAGCATAGGAGGCAGAGAAGGCAGAGAGACTAGTGGAGGAGGCAGAGGAGACAGAGAGACCAGAGGAGGCAGAGGCCATAGAGAGACCAGAGGAGGCAGAGGCCACAGAAAGACCAGGGGAGGCAAGGAGAGTCTAGAGGAGACAGAGGCCACAGTGAGACCATGAGGCAGAGGAGGCAGAGAGACCAGAAAAGGCAGATGCTTTAGAGAGACCAGAGTAGGCAGCGGCCAGAGAGAGACCAGAGAAGGCTGAGGCCACAGAGAGACCAGAGGAGGCAGAGAGACAGAGAGAGCAGAGGAGGCAGTTAGAGCAGAGGAGGCAGAGGAGGCAGAGAGACCAGAGGAGGCAGAGGCTACAGAGTGACTAGAGGAGGCAGAGGAGACAAAGAGACCCAAGGAGGCAGAGGCAACAGAGAGACCAGAGGAGGCAGAGGCAATAGAGAGACCAGTGGAGGCAGAGAGACCAGAGGAGGCAGAGGAGACAGAGAGACCAGAGGAGGCAGAGGCCACAGAGAGACAAGAGAAGGCAGAGGCCACAGAGAGACGAGAGTAAGCAGAAGAGGCAGAGAGATTAGAGGAGGAAGAGACCACAGAAAGACCAGAAGAGGCAGAGAGTCCAGAGGATGCAGACGCCATAGAGAGGCCAGAGGAGGCAGAGGCCACAAAAGACCAGAGGAGGCAGAGGCCACAGAGAGTTCAGAGGAGGCAGAGGCCACAGAGAGTTCAGAGGAGGCAGAGGAGACAGAGAGACCAGAGGAGGCAGAGGCGACAGAGAGACCAGAAGAGGCAGAGAGTCCAGAGGATGCAGAGGCCATAGAGATGCCAGAGGAGGCAGAGGCCACAGAGAGTTCAGAGGAGGCAGAGGAGACAGAGAGACCAGAGGAGGCAGAGGCCACAGAGGGACGAGCGGAAGCAGAGGCAATAGAGAGGCCAGTGGAGGCAGAGAGACCAGAGGGGGCATAGGAGGCAGACAGACAATAGAAGGCAGAGGCCAGAGAGAGACCAGAGGAGGCAGAGGCCACAGAGAGACCAGAGGAGGCAGAGTAGACAGAGAGACCAGAGGAGACAGAGGCCACCAAGAGTTCAGAAGAATCAGAAAGACAGAGAGAGCAGAGGAGGCAGAGAGACTAGAGGATGCAGAGAAGGCAGAGAGACCAGAGGAGACAGAGGCCACAGAGAGACCTGAGGAGGCAGAGGAATAGAGAGACAAGAGGAGGCAGAGGCCAAAGAGTGACTAGAAGAGGCAGAGGCCACAGAGAGACGAGAGGAGGCAGAGGAGACAGAGAGACCAGAGGAGGCAGAGGCCACAGAGAATCCAGAGGAGGCATAGGCCACAGAGAGACCAGAGGATTGCAGAGGTCACAGAGAGACCAGTGAAGGTAGAGAGCAGAGGAGACAGAGAAGACAGAGAGACCAGTGGAGGTAGAGAGAGCAGAGGAGGCAGAGGCCACAGAGAGACGAGAGGAAGCAGAGGAGGCAGAGAGACCAGAGGAGGCAGAGGCCACAGAAAGACCAGAGGAGACAGACAGTCCAGAGGAGGCAGAGGCCATAGAGAGACCAGAGGAGGAGGAGGCCACAGAGAGACCAGAGGGGCAGAGGGCACAGAGAGTTCAGAGGAGGCAGAGGAGACAGAGAGACCAGAGGAGGCAGAGGTTACAGAGAGCCCAGAGCAGGCACAGGCAATAGAGAGACCAGTGGAGGCAGAGAGACCAGAGGGGCAGAGGAGTCAGAGAGACAAGAGAAGGCAGAAGCCACAGAGAGAACAGAGGAGGCAGAGGCCACAGAGAGATCAGAGGAGGCAGAGGAGGCAGCGAGATCAGAGGAGGCAGACGAGATAGAGAGACGAGAGGAAGCAGGGGAGGCAGAGACACTAGAGGAGGCAGAGGCCACAGAAAGACAAGAGGAGGCAGAGAGTCCAGAGGAGGCAGAGGCCACAGAGAGACCAGAAGAGGCAGAGGTCACAGAGAGACCAGAGGAGGCAGAGGAGGCAGAGAGAACAGAAAAGGCAGATGCCACAGATAGACAAGATGAGGCAGCGGCAACAGAGAGACCAGAGAAGGCAGAGGCCACAGAGAGACCAGAGGAGGCAGAGGCCACAGAGAGAGCAGATGAGGCAGAGAGATAGAGAGACTAGAGGAGGCAGAGCAGAGAGACCAGATGCCACAGAGAGATCCAGAGAAGGCAGAGGCCACAGAGAGACTAGAGGAGGCAGAGGCATTAGAGAGACTAGTGGAGGCAGAGAGCAGAGAGGGCAGAGGAGGCAGAGGCCACAGAGAGACCATAGGAGGCCAAGGAGGCAGAGAGACCAGAGGAGGGAGAGGCCACAGAGAGACCAGATGAGGCAGAGAGACCAGAGAAGGCAGAGGACACAAAGAGACCAGAGGAGGCAGAGGCCACAGAATGACTAGAGGCAGAGGAGGCAGAGAGACCAGAGGAGGCAGAGGCCACAGAGTGACTAAAGGAGACAGAGGAGACAAAAAGACCAGAGGAGGCAGAAGCCACTGAGAGACCAGAGGAGGCAGAGGCCATAGAGAGACCAGTTGAGGCAGAGGCCACAGAGTGACTAGAGGAGGCAGAGGAGACAAGAGAGACCAGAGGAGGCAGAGGCCACAGAGAGACCAGAGGAGGCAGAGGCCACAGAGAGACCAGTGGAGGTAGAGAGAGCAGAGGAGGCAGAGAAGGCAGAGAGACCAGAGGAGGCAGAGGAGACAGAGAGACGAGAGGAAGCAGGAGAGGCAGAGAGACTAGAGGAGGCAGAGGCCACAGAAAGACCAGAGGAGACAGAGAGTCCAGAGGAGGCAGAGGCCACAGAGAGACCAGAAGAGGCAGAGGTCACAGAGAGACCAGAGGAGGCAGAGGAGGCAGCGAGATCAGAGGAGGCAGACGAGATAGAGAGACGAGAGGAAGCAGGGGAGGCAGAGACACTAGAGGAGGCAGAGGCCACAGAAAGACAAGAGGAGGCAGAGAGTCCAGAGGAGGCAGAGGCCACAGAGAGACCAGAAGAGGCAGAGGTCACAGAGAGACCAGAGGAGGCAGAGGAGGCAGAGAGACCAGAGGAGGCAGAGGAGGCAGAGAGACCAGAGGAGACAGAGGCCACCAAGAGTTCAGAAGAATCAGAAAGACAGAGAGACCAGAGGAGGCAGAGAGACTAGAGGATGCAGAGAAGGCAGAGAGACCAGAGGAGACAGAGGCCACAGAGAGACCTGAGGAGGCAGAGGAATAGAGAGACAATAGGAGGCAGAGGCCAAAGAGTGACTAGAAGAGGCAGAGGCCACAGAGAGACGAGAGGAGGCAGAGGAGACAGAGAGACCAGAGGAGGCAGAGGCCACAGAGAATCCAGAGGAGGCATAGGCCACAGAGAGACCAGAGGATTGCAGAGGTCACAGAGAGACCAGTGGAGGTAGAGAGAGCAGAGGAGGCAGAGAAGACAGAGAGACCAGTGGAGGCAGGGGAGACAGAGAGAGCAGAGGAGGCAGAGGCCACAGAGAGACGAGAGGAGACAGACAGTCCAGAGGAGGCAGAGGCCATAGAGACCAGAGGAGGAGGAGGCCACAGAGAGACCAGAGGGGCAGAGGGCACAGAGAGTTCAGAGGAGGCAGAGGAGACAGAGAGACCAGAGGAGTCAGAGGTTACAGAGAGCCCAGAGCAGGCACAGGCAATAGAGAGACCAGTGGAGGCAGAGAGACCAGAGGGGCAGAGGAGTCAGAGAGACAAGAGAAGGCAGAAGCCACAGAGAGAACAGAGGAGGCAGAGGCCACAGAGAGATCAGAGGAGGCAGAGGAGGCAGTGAGATCAGAGGAGGCAGACGAGATAGAGAGACGAGAGGAAGCAGGGGAGGCAGAGACACTAGAGGAGGCAGAGGCCACAGAAAGACAAGAGGAGGCAGAGAGTGCAGAGGAGGCAGAGGCCACAGAGAGACCAGAAGAGGCAGAGGTCACAGAGAGACCAGAGGATGCAGAGGAGGCAGAGAGAACATAAAAGGCAGATGCCACAGATAGACAAGAGGAGGCAGCGGCAACAGAGAGACCAGAGAAGGCAGAGGCCACAGAGAGACCAGAGGAGGCAGAGGCCACAGAGAGAGCAGATGAGGCAGAGAGATAGAGAGACTAGAGGAGGCAGTTAGAGCAGAGAGACCAGATGCCACAGAGAGATCCAGAGAAGGCAGAGGCCACAGAGAGACTAGAGGAGGCAGAGACATTAGAGAGACTAGTGGAGGCAGAAAGCAGAGAGGGCAGAGGAGGCAGAGGCCACAGAGAGACCAGAGGAGGCCAAGGAGGCAGAGAGACCAGAGGAGGAGGCCACAGAGAGACCAGATGAGGCAGAGAGACCAGAGAAGGCAGAGGACACAAAGAGACCAGAGGAGGCAGAGGCCACAGAGATCACTAGAGGCAGAGGAGGCAGAGAGACCAGAGGAGGCAGAGGCCACAGAGTGACTAAAGGAGACAGAGGAGACAAAGAGACCAGAGGAGGCAGAAGCCACTGAGAGACCAGAGGAGGCAGAGGCCATAGAGAGACCAGTGAGGCAGAGGCCACAGAGTGACCAGAGGAGGCAGAGGAGACAGAGAGACCAGAGAAGGCAGAAGGCCACAGAGAGACTAGAGGAGGCAGAGGCCACAGAGAGACCAGAGGAGGCAGAGGAGGCAGAGAGACCAGAGGAGGCAGAGGAGACAGAGACGAGAGGAAGCAGGAGAGGCAGAGAGACTAGAGGAGGCAGAGGCCACAGAAAGATCAGAGGAGACAGAGAGTCCAGAGGAGGCAGAGGCCACAGAGAGACCAGAAGAGGCAGAGGCCATAGAGAGACCAGAGGGGCAGAGAGGCACAGAGAGTTCAGAGGAGGCAGAGGAGACAGAGAGACCAGAGGAGGCAGAGGTTACAGAGAGCCCAGAGCAGGCACAGGCAATAGAGAGACCAGTGGAGACAGAGAGACCAGAGGGGCAGAGGAGTCAGAGAGACAAGAGAAGGCAGAAGCCACAGAGAGACAGAGGAGGCAGAGGCCACAGAGAGATCAGAGGAGGCAGAGGAGGCAGCGAGCTCAGAGGAGGCAGACGAGGATAGAGAGACCGAGAGGAAGCAGGGGAGGCAGAGACACTAGAGGAGGCAGAGGCCACAGAAAGACAAGAGGAGGCAGAGAGTCCAGAGGAGGCAGAGGCCACAGAGAGACCAGAAGAGGCAGAGGTCACAGAGAGACCAGAGGAGGCAGAGGAGGCAGAGGGGCAGAGAGAACAGAAAAGGCAGATGCCACAGATAGACAAGAGGAGGTAGCGGCAACAGAGAGACCAGAGAAGGCAGAGGCCACAAGAGAGACCAGAGGAGGCAGAGGCCACAGAGAGAGCAGATGAGGCAGAGAGATAGAGAGACTAGAGGAGGCAGTTAGAGCAGAGAGACCAGATGCCACAGAGAGATCCAGAGAAGGCAGAGGCCACAGAGAGACCAGAGGAGGCAGAGGCATTAGAGAGACTAGTGGGGGCAGAGAGCAGAGAGGGCAGAGGAGGCAGAGGCCACAGAGATACCAGAGGAGGCCAAGGAGGCAGAGAGACCAGAGGAGGAGAGGCCACAGAGAGACCAGATGAGGCAGAGAAACCAGAGAAGGCAGAGGACACAA
>JALDNG010003705.1:0-24335 GCA_024349245.1 Neodontobutis hainanensis
TTGAGGTAAAGTCTTTTGATTTGAAGGTTTTTAAGTTTTACAAACTGATTTGTTTTGTGAATATTTTTCATCTAATGCTTATGTTTAACCCTAGTGAGTTACGCCGCCTGTGAGGGAGGGGCTGTGGTGTTCTTTTCCCAGCGTTAGGTCAGCTACTGATAGTATGAAATGTTTCTACTTGATTTAGTCAGCCCTCGGCTGGGTTTTTCGGCACCACAACTGTAGTACAACTCACAAAGCTTAGGTTAATTTGATTTATGTTTTGTATCCTAATTGAGTTTTGATTGATTTTGGTTGATCAATTGTGTTTGATCAAAAGGAGGGAATTGTAATTGGAAAATCATATTTTCCTCTTTCACATGCTCTGTGCTGTCCTTGACCGCAGCATAATGATGTGCGCACCATCTGTACTGTTTTCAAACTGATAAAATTGTCTTTCATGTTAGATGGCTCACTCCTGAGAGCCAGTGTTTCATTTTTCTTATCTGCTGTGATTTCAGTATAAATTCTAAGCCCGCCTAGTTAACATTGGGACTGTTCATGCAACTCTGTACACAGACAGAGTTGTATTTTCCATTCCTCCTTTTGCAAAAGATGTCTCTGAATTCTTTTTTCTTTTCCTTAAATAAATCACCAAAAGACATCTGTTGTTTTCTCTCAAACTTATTCCACAATAATATATTTATTTTTTCAACCACACACTTTACAACTTGGCAATTGCATGATAATAGTGGGGTATTTACCAACATATCCGTGCTGTATCAATTACTATTATCATTATTATTACATCAATTTTATATAACGCTTTTCTGGGGAGGCAAAGACGCTTTACATATCAATTATGGCATACAACAAATGACAGTTTTAGTGAAAGTAAATCAAAAGAAAAATATGGGGAGTCAGAGGCACTAGGACCCAGTGTGGCCTTTGAGTTGAGGCAGCAGATTGTGTACTGAGGCCTAAACACGACACATTCCTGGCTGGGCTGAAGCCACACTTCACTCAGTCTGTTTGAGAGATGTCTGTACTTTCTTTTCAGCACAGGTTAAATAAAAACTTAATTAATATAATGATGGGAAATACAAAAGAGACTGTAACTGAGAATTAATTAATGTTTAATCTATGTAGGCCACTAATTATGGAAATATGTGTCAATATTTTGTATTTTCTGGCCTCAGTTCCTTTATACATAAAAGTTTTTGCTTGACCAGGTGTGAAAATCTTTTGTGAGGAATGCAGTTTTCTCCCATTTCTCCGTTCCTCGCTGCAGGATCTGAATCAGTGACCAGTTGAACACAGAGACTGCAGTGTTTGTTGTCCAAGAGCATGCCAGAAGTGGGGCCAAGTGTGTTTACAGTGAAATGTGAGCACTCAGTGGGATGTAATACGGCTCTGGTTATATGATGACTATTACAAATGTGTAATGAGGAAGATACTAGACATTCAATGTTAATGTCATTTAATAAAAAATATATACACCACTTAACACTAGACCTATTGAGGTGGGATTTAGGCACTTATTTCTATAAACTGTGGTTTGATTGACCTCAGAAACATTGTAAATACATTTATTTGTGACCACATGTTACACTGTGTTTTTACTGTTCAGGCTAGTTGTAGCTAGTTGTAGCATTGGATAACTATTTTAAATTAAGTTAGATAGGTTAAAAAGGAGATTGGCTTAAACCAAATAACTCATTTAACTCAATAGATAAGAATGAGAATCCAGTCTGACAGGCACTAGGACCCAGTACCTGGTCAGTGAGCTGAGGCCACAGATATGGAACATAAATATGAGTTTGTTCAGGGCCTAAACACAAGGCCAGATAAAAAGAGATGCAGTAAGTTTATCCTTTTTTTGTCTTCTTCATAATAGATAATACACAGATCCTCTTTAATGTAGTAATATCTGCATATTACCCTTGACTCAGTGCCTAATTTGTGGGTAAAAGTTAATGTGACCTGTTTTTAAACATGTTTAACTAAACTATAACTCAGTCTTTAGAATATGCCCATTAGTTTGTTAAAATGGCATCATTTATATACAAAAAGCTATAATGTAGTCTTCATAACAATCATTTTCCTTTTCCTTTTTTCCATCTTGATTCTTCCCTAAATATTCTCTGTGTCTCCCCACCTCCAGTTTTACAAATGAAGCACACCTTGATTGGTTTGAATTTATTAAACCAATTCATACAACAGCCACTGAACTGTTATTAGTTAATATAACTAAAATACCCCACTGTCTATTTGTGTTCTCTGCTCCATGTTTTAGATGAAAACCTGGATGAATCTACAAAGAGACAGCAAGAGTCTGTTAAAAGCCAAGACCTTTCTGGCTTCTTGTGATCCATGTCATGGAGGATCGTTTGCTTCTCCTCCTCCGGCTAATAGCATTCTTTAGTATTTGCAAATCCTCTTTTGACCAGTTACACGATCACCGTGAGTTTATTCTTTTCTATTTCACATGGACTGTATATCTTGTTACTTGGTTTACAAAGACTTGTGTCTAAGCAGTAACAACTGTCTTAATCTAGCCACTCCTACCTATTGATGAATAGGATGTATCTGTTCTGTGGAGTGTATTATGACCATAGAGGTTATCGGCCGATTGGTCTTGTATTTACCAGTACTGTCATTATGACAGGGCAATAAAATGGCAGCTACATCCGGGCTTTTCGGCTTTTACGCCATAGTAAAACAATGGTTTTCAGATAGCATAAACATATTAATCAAAAATTAAAATTAAGAGTTGTCCCGAATTAAAAACTTTAGAAGCTCTAGAGACCGGAGCCATCTTTTGTACCAGGCTGTAAACATGATTTTTACACTTGTAAAGTCGTGCCCTCAGGTGGATGGCGGTATATTGCTGTATTTCGCTGTATTTTGCTGTATTTTGCCGTATTTAAAGACCATTTAGGAGTTTCCATGAGAGACACTTGATTATGACCTAACCCGACACGGTACAACAGTCAGGTCCACTTCACTTTCATTAATAACAATCATTTACACGTTCAGGGTACATTAAACACATTCACACAGGCAACCGAGTAGATCCTGTTACTCTAAAACTTCTAAATGTCAGGACTAAACACCCCTGAGTGTGATACCCATTTGAAACATGTACCGTTTTGTTCAGAGTTGCTGGCGACAGTAGGTGTGCAGCCTAACTGGGAGGAGGACGTTGCTGTGCTTGGCTCCTGAGCCCTCCTGACCATCATTAAGGCTGTCCTGGAGTGGACTGAGGAAAAGAAACTTGCTAGAGTTAAAGGGATGTGTTGGGAGCAAGTAGCAACCAACTGAGGACAGTGATCAAGGTGAGAACAGACATGAACAAACTAAAACATTACTTCATTGTATTATTTTGTGTCTTTTGTGTTTGTGTTAATAATTGTGTTCCTGCTTTACACCAAAACATTGCAGTGAACTGCAGATAAATATTAGCAAAGCATTCACAAGAAGTTTACCGAGGCAAAGCCACAAAGCTTGTGGTCTCCACACCACCTCTGCCCATCCCCACGTCATGTGCTTACAGAAGTAAAAAAATAAGCACATTTTGTGACAAATGTGGTCCCCACACCACCTATGCCCAGCCCCACACCATCTATGCCCAGCCCCACACCATCTATGCCCAGCCCCACGTCATGTGCTCAAGTGATGTTATGTGATTAAAGTACTTATTTGCAATGTCAAAATTTAAGAGTACATTTAATTTATACAGGCAATTGTTATATTTATTTAGTGTTTTAATTTAGTGTAATTGACCCTGACTTTTGCCCTTTAGAAAGGTGGGGTCTTTTGCTGTTGTAGCCCATCCGCCTCAAGGTTGTGCAAAGTTGTGGCTTCACAAATGCTTTGCTGCTAACCCTAACCTCTATGCATTATTAGATGTGTGAATAAGGAATATTTATGCAACATTATCAACACAGTGAAACAACAACATAATAATACTATTAATAATGTTTTTTTTTATTATTACAGCCCTAACATGTCCACACAGTAAAGGTGGCCAAAGACTACAACTACATCCCTCGAGTCTCCAGGGGGACTCCAAAGAGGATAAATGACCCTCAAGCCCTTGGTCTTCTCCCAGGACAGGTTTGTCAGTCACTTTCTCTTGAAACATTATCTTTAGTTCTCATGCAGCAGTGGATAAGTCTTCATTTATCAGCTTTAAACCAGATTCTCTAGGTGCACTTACCTACACTGCTGTAGACATGTTTGTTACCTCTCAAACACTATCTGTATGTCCTTATGAATCAAGAAATTGACCTGTGCATAGAGTTTACACACTGTCTCTGAACATCGCTGTCATCAGTCACACATCTGTTAAAAAGTGACCAAGGTATCTGATTTCTTTGCATGTCACAAGAGGGTTGTCACACAGGTCAAAGGCAGTGTAATGTAAAGGCAGTAATGTCTTAACATCTTTGCTTCAAACAACCATGACATTGCTCTTTTTAGAGTTAAATGTATCATCAGACTCTGTGCCATATGTAAGGCTCATAGTAATACATTGTTTCAATATACTTGAGAAAAATGGTTAAAAACAGATATAAATTTATTTTGAGATGTGTTAACAAGATGCGTTAACTGTATAATACAATACTTTGGAGTGTCACAAGGGGCGCACCAACAACGGGTTAGGAATCCAAGGGGCAGAACTGCAGAATAAACCCTGCAGTCAAATGAAGCAGAAGATGAAGTCATCTATCTCTTGTATTCTTTTCACAGGTTGGTGTGAAGTTTGTGAAATCACATGAAAACAGTACAAGTGTTGGGATGAAACTTCCGAAATGTATCTGTGTAAATGCACAGTTACAGAAACACTGTAGCTAATTTATGCTAAGCTAGCGGAGGTTTGCAAGCTAGCACCGTGGAGAGAAAGCGGGTGTACTTTTAGTTACATGTGTCTTTACCATTGATTTATTGTAGATTTATGTACATGTAGTGAATCTTAAAGCACCTAATGTACAAGTTACGCATATTAATTTAAGGTTCATGTGCAAGTGTAATTACCACTAGAGTCACGTGCTGATCCGCCATTTTGCAGTTGTGTTAATGTGTTAATAGACAAAGTGTTATATGTTGTTTTGGTTTATTGAAAGTGTTTAAATTTGATAAAATTTGTTAAAACTAAGCTATATGTTAAAGTACAAGCAAAATGAATAGTTGTATTTTGGAAAAATTTACAACTAATCCCAAAGATCAAAAAGTTTTTGACATCAAAACTGCAAAACGTCAAGACCAGCTTGTCTAAGACTTGGTCAGAGTTCACTCGGCCGTCACAGACAGGTCAGACACGACACAGATCACATCCACTTTTCACTGATCCTGGTGACAACACTGTGCTCACTGTTGGGCTGTTTAGTCTTTTGTGTAGACTCAGGCGTCTGGTCTTACAGGAGAAGAAAGAGTTTTTAATAGTTATTTTTACTATGTTAGTCAGCACATTAACGTCTTATAGTTTTTGTGTGCAGGGTTTAATGACTTGGTCACAGAATGGCTGGGATCAAGAGATTATGGTGTGGTCTGTAGAGGGCTTCGCAAAGAGGACCATTACCCTGTAAGTCTTCTAAACTTTGTTGATTCACAGTTCCTTTTATGAGCAGTGAAGTTTATGCTGCGTCACTTGGTCAGTCAAAAACACTAGCACAGTACATATATTATTATAAACATATTGTGTTTGTCGTATGTATTTAAAACATTGTTAATATAATGTGTATATTGTTTATATTATTATCATATATTGATTGTTTGATCTTTCTCGTGACTAGAGTGTACTCCAGAGTATCCATGTGTCGGCTTGAGTCCCTACTACAACTTTCAAAACTTTGGCAGTGCCCTCCTGACGCTCTACATACTGTGCACAGGAGACAACTGGAGCGGCATTTTGATGGTAGACAAACTCAAGAACAAGCCCACATCCACAACACAAAAGAAAATTCTAGCACACAATCATAGCTTTGCCTGTGCACTGGCTCTAAAACATGTATTCCTAACGACTGTTATTGCTCCATCAATGTACATAGTGCAGCTGTAAACATTTATAGCAGTTATTCCTTATCTGCATTCTCCACCAGGGGCATCCAGCATGTTTTTGATGTTAGTGGGGCTTTAGTGAGTACCCAAAGAAAACCCACCAGAGCAAGTGGATGTTTTTAGAAAATGACTGTGGCAGAAGTGGGGCTTAGTGGCTCAGTGGTAGAGCGGTTGTCCCTGGTGGTTCGATTCCGCTCTCTTCACAGTTTATACCAGAGGTGGGGACAAGTCACACATGGTCAAGTCCAAGCAAGTCTCAAGTCTTAACCATCAAGTCTCGAGTCAAGTCTCAAGTCACAGTTCAGATAAATCAAGCAAGTCAAGTCAAGTCATGGGTTCACCCTAAGCAAGTCAAGTCGAGTCCTGATAAGTTTCAAGTCAATTCAAGTCAATTCAAGTCAAGTACTAAAATAAAAAGAGGTAATTTTTTCCAATACAAATTTATTTTTGCACAGAAATGATGAATTTGTAAACATCTGTGCTACATTAATATCTGAAAATAAAATAAATTGTTATTTACACAAAACATTTAGAGTCTAAGATGTATAATCCAATCTGTCTAATTCAGTTTAATTGAAACAGTCTAAAATTTGTTGCATTTACACAAAATAAGATTTGCCAAGACAATGGGACTAAGTTGTGAACGATGGGGCCTCATAATAATCCCCCCATGACTGAACACACGCTCAACAGGTGCACTTGAAGCAGGCACAGCTAATACCCTCATTGCAATTTGGAAAAGTGAAGGCATTTTCTCCTTGTTCATTCCCCAAAACAAAAGGCAGTTCTGGCCATCACAATTGTCCAGGTAATGGTTGAGCTGGGCAGCAGGGCTGAAATGAGTAGATTTCTTTTGCTTTTTGTGGTATAAGAACAGCCCAGTTTTATCCCCTTTGATTTGCTCTTCTTCATCTCCATGATCTGTCTGTTTTATATTGGTACGCTCTGCCTCCTGGAGAATCAGATCTAAAACACAAAAATGTAAAATACAAATAAGCATACACAAAATTCTAGAGTTGCATGATTCTGGATACATTAAGCATCATATTTTTTTTTTCCTAAATAGACAATAAAAATAAGTTTTATGTCATTTAATAAATGTTCTGACAAAATGTTAATTGATGTAGTCTATTAAAATATATTTAATTTAAAAGATTTTTTAAGCAGTCAGAAACTTAATAAATGATTTAAGGTCTCATTTTAATTCATACATATTACAAATTAACTGCTCTCTCTGGGCCAGCAGTAGCCTGGCTCCGCCCTCCTACGTACTTCCGCTCAATTTCATTTCGCTTTAGTACTTAGTCTGGGATCGCTGTATATTCTTAGGTTTCCAGAAATCAATTTTTTGTAGGACCAATCAGCGAACAGAGGGAGTGACTTGTTGTTTCCAGTCGGTTTCGGCGCATGACATACGTCCCGACCACACGTTAGCGATTGGCTATGGCACATCCTGAGTGACTCTGGGCAGATCCAATAGTTTTAAACTTCAACAGAGTTCCCGCATACAAGGAAGTAAATGCTTGTCAATGGAGCGAGGCCAGACTCTCTGTACAAATGAAATGTACGAGAGTCTGGTAGAACCAGGCTAGGCCAGCAGTAGTGCCAATGCAATTTTTTTTGTTTGCTGTGATCGTACATTGAACATTGTCATTTAGGAATAAGATTACTTTGGTGTTTAAATCAAGACTGCAAACTTTTAATGGTTTATTCAATAAACCATTAAACGTTTGCAGTCTTGATAAACAATAAACTTTATTGTGCAGCACTTCCAATTTCTGAAATAAATAAATAAAATACTACTAATAATGTAGTATTTACAAGTATGGGGTCTAATTCTAAAATTAGCCTATTACTTACTTTTTACTTCCATGGTCAACTGCTCCTTCAGCTTGTCATCAACCAATACATCATGCTCTATCCACATAACCCCAAAGGCTGGATCAAGAACAGCTGCTTTGACATAAACAGGATCAGAGAATGGCAGGATTCCTTCATTGGGATCTGTATGAGACATTTTACATTGACAAAGATGCCTTTGAATCTTCTCTGCAGTGATCTTTGAAGACTGTGGATTAGGTTGACCAAGTATTGTGTTCCTTCTTTCTGGTTTTCCAAGTGATTGTTGAGAGAGAGAACACATGGAATCACAGCACTTATGGTTACAACTTCTCTCCCTGAGTGAGATCAGTGGCATCAGCAAAGGGCATCAGAATGCTGACCAGTTCTTTAATCTGAGCCCACTCTCTTAGAGTGAAAATAGTCTCTCTGTGCCCTCTAACGTCCAAGACCTTGCACAAAGTTTGGTAGTCACAGCTAAGCAAGGACTTCAGCTGTCGGAAAGTTGAATTCCATCGAGTAACAACAGAAGCAGGGACTCCACGTTGGCCAAATTCTTTCTCAAATTCCTCCTTAAAAGAAGTACTTGTGTGGAGCAGAGAACTGATCCGCGACGCTTTAGCCAGAGCCGAACTAACAGTCCTGGTCTCTTTAAGACCATCACCAACAACCAATTGTAGTGTGTGTGCAAAGCACTGTAGTCTATGCTGACTTTTGGAGGTCAAGGTCTCATTCAGCTTCTCCTCTTCATCCACTGGAAGGGCATTCCGAAGTTCTGCATCATCCAGGCAGTCATCATCCTCATCTGCTTCAGCTGAACTGGGAAAACATGTGGTGAATGCCTTCTTCATATTTGGTGCATTGTCACAAATTATATGATCAATCTTTTGTTTGATTTTATACTGATCACATATTTGTTCAAATTCTTCACAAATTCTCTCTCCTGTATGTGACCCCTTGAACCGGTTGCAAGCTAGTAGATGAGATTTCAACGTAATCTGCTGCAGTGTTCATCCAGTGAGCGGTGACACCAAGGTAGCCTCTCATTCTTCTGTCTGACCAAATGTCCACTGTGACAGACAGATTTTCAACTGTGGCCATTTCACTTATTAGTTTTGATTGTCTCTCAGACACCACAGTGTCAAGTCTTGAGGTGATGGTTCTGCGGCTCACTGCAGTATATTTTGTGTCCATAATGGAGAGAAAGTGAATGAAGTGCCTGTTGTCAGTGATAGACAGGGGCATGTTGCAATTAATGATCAGATCAGATATTATTGCTTCTGTAATGGCCTTTTGACGAGGATGGTTGACTGGATATGTAGTAGACTGGGGCACAATGAACTGTGACATGCATGGCTGCTGTAGATCGCTGCAGTGTATCTTGGATTTGAGATATTCATCATATCTGCATGGATTAAAAAAATTAGGAAAACTGTGAACATTAACTGTACACATTAAAACAAAAATAAATATATATATATTTTTGTATGCAAACATTCTTTATTTTTTTAAATACTGCAATTTAAGGAAAATATAAATTAATTTAAAAATGATAATTTACTGATTCGTATACGTATTCACATAAAGTTTGGTTCCAGCATTCACACAGTTTCATATGTTTTTACAGAAATGTAAATACTTTTATGCAAGTTACTGTTAGAATGTAAAACTCTTTTTCTTTTAATGTCTTGTCTTTAGGCGCAAGGGTTTATTTTTAAAAATACAGATTTCTGAGATCTGTGTGATTTGAAAATGATAAGAAATAGAGTAGTTCTCTAAACTAGAAAAATGTCAGGTATGACCCAAAATATATGAATGAAATAAGTGTATGCATCTATTGGCATACCATGGCATTATATATTGCAGTTATGTTATTTACAGTACATACAGACTAATTAAAATGTTATAATATATTTTTCTTTTTTCTGTCTTTTTCTGAAATTGAATTATTAATAACAGTAACTTGTAAAGCAAAATTAGTAAACTACAGTACAACAACAACTTCTATTACACCATAACTAGTAAAACGTATGAAAATAGATCTGAGAAATAAAAACATGTACTGTAGGTGTTTGGTTGAAGTAGCTTTATCTGTTTTTATCCAAATGGCATAGTTGTAGATGTGCTGTGCCTCTAATGAGGCACAGCACATCTACAACTATGCCATGCCACATACACTTTTATTAGTATCACTGCGTTGATCTGGCGCATTCGCGCTGACTCGGTTTAGCCCATTCTCTCCTCGACTGGGTAAAGTTTCAAAATGAACAACACGTATTTGTCCCAAACAGCTGTCAATAGAGACCGCATTATTCACAAACTCCTTGTCACTATCGCGGCCAGAGTCAGCCATTACTAAAGCCAAAGCTTCATCACAGGTGTTTTTTATTTGTCATTTTAGCGTTTACAAGCTCGAGTGTAGAGAATGAGGCTTCTATTGCGCCGGTCCTGACAGTCCCACTGAGACCATAAGTTAGATTGTGAATACTCTGACACGCGAGTTTGAAGTCTTCTACAAATGTTTTAATGGCAACACACATGGTAATAGTAGACTAGCCACAAACTAAAGGATGTCTGGCATCTGGTGGAAGGGAGTGGAAGCATAATTTAGCACATAAACCGGAAGTAGCGGCTGTTTTCCAGTTAAGTTGCAATTTTGCGACTTTGGCGCTAAGAGGGTTAAGCATAAGGGCTAATAATAACCTTATAAATTAATTATTGTGACTGATAAACTGCCTAATATGTAATTGTGCTGTAATTATTTCTTGTCTGTACCAAAAAAAAAGAAACTCTGTAGGTGCTAGTGATAAGGTGCTAGCCTCCATGTTAGCCTGTCACGCAGTATGGTATAAGCCTTTTAGTTTCCACACACAGTCCACAGACACTTTTAATACAGACATTATAGACTACATGTAATAAATTTATAATGTCTATCAACATTATTATTCAGGCTACGTTACTGTTATAGCCAAATTACCCGATAACGTTAATTATGAGACGTATCAGTAATGATAATGCTCTAGTTGCTTTCTAGTAAGAAAAAATATGCCGAATTATAAAAGCTAAATTCATTACATTAGTAATCGTTATAGATCTAAGTGAAACTAACTAGAAAGAGATGCATTTCTTACCGTTCCTTGTGGTTCTTGAAATGTCGAATGAAATTTGACGTTGTGGTTGTGGTGTCGGATATTCTGGAGTTGCATATTTTGCATCTGGCAAATCTTTTTTATTGTCACGGTCCAGTCCAAAGTCCTTGTAGCCAAACAAGACTATTTGTGGAGCTCGACCAACATTACTAGCGTCTTCCATGTTTGGCGCGGTTTGAATTGTGCAGCGTCAAAGGCACAGACACTGATTAGTGGCGCTGACGTCACAATAATTATATATTTTTAATACATTTTATTGCTGTTTGTTTTTTATAGGTTCAAGTCATTGTCGAGTCTTCCACTTCAAGTCAAGTCAAGTCTCAAATAACTTTTTCTCAAGTCAAAGTCAAGTCAAGTCATTTTCATACTTTAATCAAGCAAGTCGCAAGTCCCGAAAATTGTGACTCGAGTCAGACTCGAGTCAAGTCATGTGACTCGAGTCCCCCACCTCTGGTTTATACTGTCGTTGTGTCCTTGGGAAAGACACTCCTTGCCCCCAGTGGTGTTCCAGCTGTAACACTGGTGAATTGAAGCTTAATGTAAGTCGCTTTGGATAAAAACATCAGCTAAATAAATAGTAAGTAACGTTCCACAATAGTTTGCAGTTGTGTAAGTTTTCTAATCAAAGTTATCAGTTCAACAACATAAACATTGCAAAAACAGCTTGAAGTGTAATGATGTCATGGTATTCCACGTGCCAAGAAATGTATGGCCCTGTCCCCTCCGAGTGGTACATGTGTGAAGGGTGCCCCAATGCTGCAGTAACGCTCTCTATCAGACTTCATTGAACCTTTTATTCACACTTCCTCAAGTCTGCATCAGACCTGACTTTGCTGAAAAATATTATAATCTCTTTTGCTGTGACGTTTTGAACAGATGGGGCTTTTGTTTCTGAGCCATGAAATGCACAGAGCAACAATAAGTAACTGGCAAAAATGGAAAACATTAAAAACATATTAAGCTGATGTATAGCCTGTTCTCAGTCAGTTGATGGCCTATCATTCAACGAAATAATAGGATGCAACAAAACACAAAAATCCAATCACTGAATTTTTAATTTATTGATTATATGTGGCTAAATGTTTGCTGATTTACTGTAACTGTATTTCCACAGCAGTGCCAGCCATGATGTTGCCTGAGAACAAGCCATACTTTTGTTTTAATTAGAGAGCCATTACTAGTTACTACTTTGTTATTACATTTATTAATCTACAATATTTTTAATTTTACCGGGATTTTTGATGTCTAAGTGTTTTCATTGATTTGTTAAAGGATAATAAAACACATTGTTGAGTGAGAGATCAAAATACAATCACTCTGAAAGACAGTCATTATAATGTGTGGCAGTTCTTAAAGGAATGTTAAGGTTGCTTCCTCTTTTCCTCTTGTATTTTTGTTCGACCAGATTCTGGATTACTCTTTCTTCAGCTTCTTTGTGATTGAAACCAGTATGAATGTGTTGGCTCACGGAGTCTTTGGTCATAAACAGAGTTATCTGTGAAACAAGTGGAACTGTTTCGATGCGGTGTGCTGCGTGTCTTTCGCTTGCTGCGTCTAGTGCGCCTCATTAAGTCCCATCCTAACCTGAGGAAACTAATTCTAGTTCTAATAAAGTCCATGAAAGATGCCATTCCACTCTGGTCCCTGTTGCTGCTTTTCA
This sequence comes from Neodontobutis hainanensis, assembly GCA_024349245.1. Taxonomy (NCBI): domain Eukaryota; kingdom Metazoa; phylum Chordata; class Actinopteri; order Gobiiformes; family Odontobutidae; genus Neodontobutis; species Neodontobutis hainanensis. The sequence continues at coordinate 12,691 of JALDNG010003705.1, forward strand.
TTTTGTTTTCAGGCAAGTACTTCTCAGAATAGAGAGATAGAGGTTCTACGAGTGCAGGTTTACTGACTATGTCTCTGTTATTCAAGTCTACTGGGGATGCACTGCTTTGGATCGAAATTCATCTTTGCCACAGAAGATGTGCATAAACGGATAAACTTTGACTCCATCCTGTGGTCGATGCTCACTGTGTTTCAGGTGAGCCTGGTCTGCTTTGTAACCCAATATTTACTAAATATATATATATTAATCTACAATATTTTTAATTCTACCGTGATTTTTGATGTCTAAGTTTTTCATTGATTTGTTAAAGGATACTTTGAGGAAGTGTTGACCAGGTGACATAAACTGTGCAACCTACTTGTCCTGGCTGGCCCCTGTGCATTATTACTTTAGTAATAATAGCCCAGTTTGTTCTGGTGAACCTTATTGTGGCCGCCATTATACAGGCCCAAGAGGAGAGTAGGGATGTAAGTCCAAAAGCACACATCACATCTACAAGTCAAATGTTTTTTATTATTATTATGTTGTATTGTGGTTTAAAAGGTCACAAAAATAACAAGGGACTTGTTTTAAGCTCTGAGTGTAGTCCTCAGTCAGTCTCAAACGTGTACTTCAGGGTCATATTATAGAGAGGATAGAGTTTTAAAGATCCAGCTTGTTTTGTTGAAAATTCAATTATAACGTGCATAACTAGCCTGTCTTTTATTGGAACAGGAGGTGTATCAGAGGCAGCACGTTGACTAGGAGCCACCAGAATGACTAGAATCAATTATTAATGTCATTAATTCATTCATTTATTCATTTATTCATTAATTCGTTTATTCATCCATTTATTCATTCATTCATTTTAATAAGTTGATTATAAATTATTTTGTACATATGTTTATGTTTGTAAATATGAATAATTAAATAATTACTATAATAATAATCTCTGATCTCTAATTTTCTTCTTTAACACTGTGTTACTTTTAACCACACACCACCTACAGAGCCTAAAAATCATAAATTTTAAATTTTTCAGTTTATTACATTCTTTTTGATGATTTACATCAAACAAGGAAACTAGCCGCTCTTCTAAAGACAAAGTGCATCTGGTGGGTCAGATACCTTTGACCCGACCTGCCCCATACTGCTCCAGTGGAAACGAGGCTCATGTAACTGAGTTGGAGGGATGTCCAACTCATTTTAGTTCAGGGACCACAGTCTGAGGAAAAGAGAGAGCAGCAAGTGGACGTCTGAGATCAGTGAGCTGCAGGACAGAACAACACAAGGACTCCTTCTTTCTGACTGCCATAAGACTCTACCATTAGTCAGTCTGTGGAAGATGAAGAATTCTGCCTTAACTCATTTGAAGAGCCCTAACAACTGAATTTCCATTAAATAAAGGGGAATTAAAGGGGTTTGTTACGTAGGCTGACTGGGAAGTGGCTGGACGTTTGTGAATTAAAAGTAATAATGAGCAGAAAACAGAAGCTTCTTTTTCTAATAAATATCAAAGTGCACAATGTGCAAAAAGTGCAATGGAGGCTGGTGGAGTTCAGTCCTCTCCAGCAGCAGAACAAAAAATGTTTATAACATCTGCTCAAATAACTGGGTAAAAAACATTAAAACCCTTAAAAAGTTATTAACAATAACTATGTTAGAATTCTCTTTGAAATAAGCCTAAACCATAGACCATATGTAAAAACAAATACGATTTACAAACCCTAAAAACCAAAGACTTGTACTCACTGAAACCCCTAAACCATTCACAACCCACTTTGTTTTCCCTCACATTCCCTGCCTTGGTCTGACCCGGAACCTTTTAGTGTGTTTGTTTCTCTGGGGTCTTTTTGGCCAGAAACCTGGACATATAACTAAATGCACATTTAAAACACACTCACTTTTCTCGATACAAGTTCTAATTGTTTCTTCTCTTATTTATACAATCATGTGCGATGTCTTTATTTAAGTGCAACTTTGATTTTGTATAAAGTGATGTGTTCTTTAAAAGTGCTAAGTGTATCTTTAAAGTGCTCAGTGACATGTTCAGTGCGCTGTGCATTTATACATTACGTTAACGACCTGTTACAGGGAATAATAAAGTCATTTTGAGTTTTAAATTAACAGTTATGGATCTTTCAAAAGTAAATTTGACTTGAAACGTAGACATAAGGCATCCACCCACCCAGTGTGGAACAGGTACCTCTGGTTTGTGCTTGCTCTTTCTAGTCAAACAAAACATTTACAAAATATAACACTATTGATTTGAACTTTTATTGAAAGGTTAAAAGGTTCTGGTGGCTCCAAATGTGAGAAGGTGGTACTTTTGCTCAATGGGTGTCCAGTTTTTAAATTTGTGACATTAAGCAAATTAAGGTCTAAGCAATTACAAAAAAGTTACATAATATAAAAGTAAACACATCTATTGTTAAATATATAAATTAATAATAATAATCCATCAAAGTGTTTAAAAATAATCAAAACATTGCAAAAACAAAACTGTTTAAAGTAACATGTTACAACAGGATCAACAGAATGAAAGTTAAGTTTCTAAAACAAACAACACAATTCTTCAAAGGAACTTTATTTTGTAACAAACAATATGAAGAGAAGGAAAGCTCAGAAGAAGTCAGAGTGAACAAAACTGTGGATAAAGGTTGTAAATGAGAGGATCATAGGCTGTCACTTCTCCTGCGCTCCACCAGAGACCTGCTTCAGGAGAAGGGAGGCTGGCTGCAGGGAGCCTTAGGGACATGGCAGGGCCTTTTTTCACACTCGGCAGCCTCTGTGCAGGACCGAACTGGTCACATTGGTGTAGTAGGTTGAAAATGCTGCATCTTAAGTTTGATGAAGAAACAGGCACCCCCTCTATTTATTTTGTATTTTTCTAATGTCTTTTATTTGGGGTTACATCCAGACCACTAGAGGGTGCTGTAAGCGCTATTGTGGGGATTAGAGGCAGAGAGCTCACGCAGCTTCAGAATTAAACAAGCTGTGGTGAGGTTAACACGTCTCCTCCTCGTCTCTCCACAGGTATGAGTGTAAAGTTATTGTATTAACTCAAACTTGGTCCAAGTACAGTTAAAAGTGCTCTGTAGAGGTTTTGAACAAACTGTAGATGTTTTTGAGAGTTCAGTGCCAGAGTGAAGTGTAGTTTATTGCGGTTTTGTGTTGTCTCGTTTTCACCACGAGTCCGCCATTTTCTGTATCCGAACGTATTTAAAGCCTTATTCAAGCAATGTAAATGGCTCAAGAGCTTAATGATATGTATGTTCTTAGTGTTTTAAATTGTAAATGTTGCACAAATTTGAGTTTAGTTGAGGCAGCAGCCATGCAGACCATTTAGTTCTGAGGAGTTTCCCGCCATTCACAGGCGCCTATTTCTTTTGTGTTGCCAACCCGTGTGTGTGTGTGTGTGGGTGTGGGTATGTTGATGTTGGTTACTGTAATCCAGCTATTTGTATTTTTATTTTGCACTTTATGATTAATTTTGTGGTTTATTTTTAGTCAATATGGATGTGTTACTGTCTTTTATAAATGAGTTATTTTTTTATGTATTGTTTTTTATTTAATTAGTTGATCTTTGTGAGAATGAAATAATTGTAAGTAAAAGAATAATTGTTTGAGAATTAAACAAGCTGTGGTGAGGTTAACACGTCTCCTCCTCGTCTCTCCACAGCCACACTACACCTTTTTAGGCTACACAGGCTAACCCTAGCTGTGTGCCACTTGCTACCGCCCAGCTTCCCCTAGGGCTGGCGCTGGTAACAATTGGGGGCTCGTCCGGGATGCTAAACAAAGCAACTGCCTGGTGAAGAGTGCACCTGTGTCCTTGGATGTGACTGGAACTTCAGGGAAGGCTCCTTCTACGTGTGTCATCCAGAGAGTATCCACTACCATAAAGACGACATGGCGACTAATGCACCACGGGTGCTGATTGTTAAGATCCAGAGACAACTTTCCGGTTTTAACACCAACCAGCTACAGGCCATTGCTCGATCCATCGATGACGCGACATCACCGCCAGCATTGATAAGTTGAGTGACACTGACTTGTATGAGCTGATTGTGGACTACCTGAGAGGTGACCAGCTCAAGTCACTAGAGGATGAAGGCATGTCGCAACTGCTCCTCCTAGATGACCTGATTGCTGACCTACAGAACCGTGCAGCCACGTTGGGTCCGGAGACGAGGGTCCTTCTCATATCCCGAGGAAGACCAGACCAACGCGTTTCTGCCCCAGCACCGGTCCATCCCAACGCCTTTTCTTCCACGACTGCCAGAGAAAACGTCGCTCCATCATCCCCTCAGCACAATGGTCTCCACTCCGCCCCATAACCACTCCCTGGACAGTACGGACACAGCACCATATCACCAAGAAGTTCCGCTGCTTCAGGTCAAACCAGCAGAAATTTAGGCCCTCCCGGGACTAGTCCATCATCCAGTTTAAGAAATCAGGTATTGAGTATCAGTGATGTTGCAAGTCTCCTCCCACGCCGAGAGTTTAAGCTACATGGTGGACAGATTTCAGATACTGGTTCAGAGGTGTCTTATGGTAACCTTTGTAAGCAAATCAATGAAGGGTTACTTGAGGGTTTTTCTGAATCAGAAGTTATCAGAAGTGTGCTTAAAATCACAAAACCTGGCACATTCAAAGATATGTTACTCAACAAAGGTGATTTAAATGTTGATGAGCTTAAGAAGTTTCTTCGCTCTCACATTCGTGACAAAAACAGTACAGAGCTCTTTCAAGAGTTAAGTAATGCCAAACAGTCAGACAAGGAGAGTCCACAACAGTTCTTGTACAGAGTAATGGGTTTGAAACAACGTGTTCTTTTGAATCACAGCAAGCAGGCACTGGTTTTACGTATGATGTTAACCTTGTTCAAGGTACTTTTCTCCATACTCTTTATCAGGGGTTAAATGAGAAAAATGACTATGTGAGACGTGATTTAAAACCCTTCCTACATGACATGCAAGTAAGTGATGACCTCTTATTAGAACAAATCACTATGTCGACAAGTGAAGAGGCGGAAAGACAGAAAAGACTGGGTACAACTATTAAGGCTAAAACAGTGACTGTTGCTACACTTGACGGTGGTGACAATACTAAGGACAATAAGGTTGACAAAGAGAGACAAACCCAACATGATGCTATTAGGGAACTAACAGCACAAGTGTCTTCTCTGACTAAACATCTAGCTCAAATGACCAGACAACCGAATAACCACAAACCTGTTGACTCTAGCCCACCGAGACACAACTCAAATGTACAAGGTGAAACGCGGGGCAGATGTAAATTGTGCGTACAACAAAACATAACTCCATGTCTCCATTGTTTTGTGTGTGGTCAAACAGGACACAGGGCTATAGGGTGTCTTCAGAAAAATATGTCGGGAAACGCGACACGGTCACAGGAGAGGGGCAGCCAGTGACCGCGACAACCCTAATGCCCCAAATCTCTAACAGCCACGGTCCAAAATCACAGTCAATTCACTCACCCCTGCCAAAGAAAAGACTTGCTCAACTCATTGGTAAGAGATGCATGGTTACATGTTCTCTCAATGGTGCTCCACTCCAAATGCTACTTGATTCAGGTGCTCAAGTGACAATGGTGGGAAAAACATGGATGCAAACAACATTACCAACTGTCCCCATACAACCACTCACGTCCCTCTTTTCGGACCAACCTTTGGAAATCTCTGCTGCAAACGGCAGTGATGTTCCTTTTGAGGGATGGGCAGATATGGCACTTGAGGTCAAAAGCAATAACCATGGTCATGTAACAATCCAAGTACCGGTTATAGTCACCCAGAACTGTCTTAATCATCCCATCTTAGGCAGTAATGTTATTGCTGAAGTGATTAAAGCCCACAAAGAGACAGATACTAATATTACAGAGCTACTCAAAGAGGCTCTAAATGTAAATGAGAGTACAGTTGAGGCTTTAGTGTCAGCACTTGAAGTTCTTACCCAAGCTGATAACTGCACTGAATGCACAGTCAAAACTGGTAAAAGGGTGTAATGTTACCTGCCGGTCAAATATGTGAAATCAGATGTAGGGTTAGAGAGTGGCCAGCTGGAGGTGCAATGTTATTTCAGCCCAGTTTTCAAGGCAACTGTCCAGATGGTCTAGAGTTATTCCCTGCTTTAGTAGATGTTCCTAGTGGTTTAACTAAAACTGTAAAAATCCCTATTCAGAACATCACTAAACATGACATCTACCTACCAAAAATAACCGTTTTGGGAACGTTGGAAGAAATAACGGAAATAAGACATGTGAACAGTGTTTCAAACAGTTCAAACTCAGGCCAACAAGCCAATGTAAACATATGTTCTGTCAATCTCAGTTCTATGCAGAGAACCAGTGACGAATGCCAAACAACAAAAGACACTCAAGTGAACAGTGAAAAATGGCATCCGCCTGTTGAGTTGTCACATTTGAACGAGAATGATCAAAAAGTTGTAAAGGATATGCTGTTTGAAGAGTCGGATGTTTTTGCTAAAAGTGACTCAGACATTGGCTGTATCCCAAGTCTGCAACTCAAAATCAATCTAAAAGACAATGTGCCGGTCCAGACATCCTACAACTCTATTCCAAAACCTTTGTACAAGGAAGTGAAAGAATATGTTCAAAAGCTGCTTGACTATGGTTGGATTAGGAAATCCACATCTCCCTATTCCTCACCAGTGGTCTGTGTGAGAAAAAAGGATATGTCACTTCGCTTGTGTGTTGATTTTCGGGGGTTGAATCGCAAAACTATTCCTGATCGCCATCCACTCCCACGCATTCAAGACCTGCTGGATAATTTGGGGGGCTACTCATGGTTTTCCATACTAGACCAAGGTTGTGCCTACCACCAAGGCTTTGTGGAAGAGAACTCTAGACACCTAACCGCCTTTAGCACACCTTGGGGGTTATATGAGTGGAATCGACTCCCCTTTGGCCTCACTCACCAACGCCCCAGCGGCCTTTCAAAGATGCATGGAAGGGGTTCTCGAAAGCTTAAGGGATGAGTGTTGTTCCCCTTATTTAGATGACGTGTTATGTTATTCTAAGACTTTCACTGACCATGTTAATGACGTAAGACGTGTTCTACACAGACTCAGAGAACATGGTGTAAAGCTACGCCCTAATAAGTGTGAACTTTTTAAACACCAAATCAGATATGTGGGTCATCTTGTGACTAGTGAAGGTGTTCAGATAGACCGAAAGACCTAGAAGCAGTTAACCAACTCAGAGACAGGGAACCAAAAATGTTGGAGAAGTTAGAGCTCTTCTCGGCTTTTTAGGTTACTACCGGACATTCATTCAGGACTTTTCTAGGTTAGCAAGACCACTGTTTAAACTTGTTGAGAGTCCCAGTGGGGTAGAATACAGACCCAATAAAAGTCCATCTAACAGGTCTAAGAAAATCTACAATGGTCAACTCCCATCCAAAACTCCTGTTAATTGGACACAAGAACATAGTGCAGTTGTGTCACATTTTGTAGACATGTTAACTAGTCCACCTATTTTAGCATACCCAGATTTTGACTTACCTTTCGTCCTCCATACAGACGCTTCTAATGAAGGATTGGGAGCTGTACTTTATCAACAACAGAACAACAAGCTGCGGGTCATTGCATATGGTTCCAGGACGCTCACGCCGGCTGAAAAAACTATCACCTTCATTCTGGCAAGCTTGAGTTCCTTGCGCTGAAGTGGGCGATCTGTGACAAATTCAGAGATTACCTTTATTACGCTTCCACTTTCACAGTATTCACGGACAACAATCCTCTAACATATGTGTTGAGCACAGCCAAGTTGAATGCAGTTGGGCATCGCTGGGTGGGTGAGCTAGCGGATTTTCATTTTACCATCAAGTATCGCCCTGGCAAATCAAATGCGGATGCTGACACACTGTCCAGGTATCCAGTTAAACTACCAGATCACTTGTCAGAATACACAGAAACAATGCCACCTGAAGTAATTTCTGCCATTTGGCAAGGTGAAAAAGCCATGCGAGACGGTGAAGTGCCATGGGTTGCCGCTTTGCAGTTAAACTCAAATGTCAATGACACAATCACTGAAGGCACACCTGTAATCTTACCTGAAGATCTTCGAACTGCTCAAAAAGAGGACAAGTCAATCAGTGAAGTGGTACACTTGAAAAGAAAAGGATGGAATCCAAATGACAAAGATAAAAGACAAATGACTCGTCAAACAAGGAGACTAGTACATGAATGGAACAGACTACACCTTGAAAAAGGACTGCTGTACAGACATACCGGGAAGAGAAAACAGTTGGTTCTACCAGAACAGCTGAAAAAGACAGTTTTAAAACATTTGCATGATGATATGGGTCATGTAGGGGCAGATAAAGTTATTCACTTAGCAAGAGAACGTTTTTATTGGCCGTTCATGCAACGTGATATAGAGGATTATGTAATTCGCCAATGCACTTGTATAAAACAAAAACGTCCCTGTGTTCCAGACAAAGCTCCAATGTGTTCAATTACGACAAACGCCCCATTTGAACTAGTATCAGTTGACTACCTTCACCTCGAACCGAGTAAAGGCGGTTATGAGTATATATTAGTCCTGGTAGACCACTTTACGCGTTTTGCTCAAGCTTATCCAACTAAAAATAAGTCTGGCAAAACTGCAGCGGAGAAAATATTTCACGACTTCATCCCTAGGTTCGGGTACCTGAAAAACTTCATCATGATCAGGGCCGGGAGTTCAAAATAGCCTATTCCAAAGACTACAACAAACTCGCAGGGATAGCACACTCTCGAACTACCCCCTATCATCCGCAGGGGAATCCTGTTGAGCGTCTAAACCGAACTCTCCTTCAAATGTTGCGCACCCTGCAGGAAGAAAAGAAAACACAGTGGAAAGACCATTTGCCTCACATTCTCCATGCATACAATTGTACAAGACATGAAGCGACCGGGTATTCACCATTTTTCCTTCTGTATGGTAGGGCGCCTAGACTACCCGTAGACCTGCTTTTTGACATTAAAACGGAAAGTGACTGTAAAACAAAACAAGAATATGCTGAAAAATGGGCATGTCGCATGCAAGAAGCGTATAAAATTGCTTCGGAAAACAGCCAGAAAAGCTCTGCTAAAGGGAAAAAGTATTATGACAAACATGCAAAAGGTATCCCTTTACAACCTGGTGACCGGGTCCTAGTCAGGAATCTCTCAGAACGAGGAGGACCTGGAAAACTGAGAGCTTACTGGGAAAGGTGTATCCACAGAGTCATTGAAAAGATTGAAAATGGACCTATATACAAAGTTCAAGCTGAGTCGGGAGCCAGAAATCTAAGAATTCTACACCGAAATCTCCTATTGCTAGTCAATGATTTGCCACTTGAACAAGAATGTCAAGAGAACAACCGGATAAGACGAAAAAAACAAAGACAAATCCAGGATGCTGCTGAGTCTGAACAGTCAGATGAGGATGAGATCTACACATACAACTGGCATCGCGTGCCTATATGTCAAAGTGAAGCTACACCTCCACCTCACCTTGGACTCAGAGCTGCAGCACCTACATTCCAACCGGATAGGCAAAATACTCAACCAGTTCAAGTGTCACAACAAAGTACTCCTTCTCAAGTTGAGGTACAGACTCCGAATGTTTTGATCCCTTCTGTTGAATCGGATTTAGCACCAAGGCCAGCACATTTTATTACCATTCCAGCTGAGGAAATTCCGGAAATTGAAAATGCCATTGGAACTGAAATTATGGACAGTGATGATTTGGAAACAGAACAGTTGCCAAATACTGCGCCTGACACAGACGCACAGAAAGGAACCGTTAAGTAGATCATCCAGAACAATCAAGCCAAGAGAACTGTTCACTTATAACCAATTTGGACAGCCCTCTTACAGAGAATGGAGGCCTGGAGCAAACATGATGTTTGCCTGTGTTCCTCAACCAATGCCCTATTACCATTCTGACATGTACTACTACCATACTCCTGTATGGACATATTAGACTGACAATGTAAGTAACCATTCAGATTACCAGACCAAGTGCTATGACTCTTTGAAACTGTATGTAACCTAACTTGAGACACTTAGTATTAGATGCCGGAGTCATCTTTTAAAGCGAGGGAGAGTGTAGTAGGTTGAAAATGCTGCATCTTAAGTTTGATGAAGAAACAGGCACCCCTCTATTTATTTTGTATTTTTCTAATGTCTTTTATTTGGGGTTACATCCAGACCACTAGAGGGTGCTGTAAGCGCTATTGTGGGGATTAGAGGCAGAGAGCTCACGCAGCTTCAGAATTAAACAAGCTGTGGTGAGGTTAACACGTCTCCTCCTCGTCTCTCCACAGGTATGAGTGTAAAGTTATTGTATTAACTCAAACTTGGTCCAAGTACAGTTAAAAGTGCTCTGTAGAGGTTTTGAACAAACTGTAGATGTTTTTGAGAGTTCAGTGCCAGAGTGAAGTGTAGTTTATTGCGGTTTTGTGTTGTCTCGTTTTCACCACGAGTCCGCCATTTTCTGTATCCGACGTATTTAAAGCCTTATTCAAGCAATGTAAATGGCTCAAGAGCTTAATGATATGTATGTTCTTAGTGTTTTAAATTGTAAATGTTGCACAAATTTGAGTTTAGTTGAGGCAGCAGCCATGCAGACCATTTAGTTCTGAGGAGTTTCCGCCATTCACAGGCGCCTATTTCTTTTGTGTTGCCAACCCGTGTGTGTGTGTGTGTGGGTGTGGGTATGTTGATGTTGGTTACTGTAATCCAGCTATTTGTATTTTTATTTTGCACTTTATGATTAATTTTGTGGTTTATTTTTAGTCAATATGGATGTGTTACTGTCTTTTATAAATGAGTTATTTTTTTATGTATTGTTTTTTATTTAATTAGTTGATCTTTGTGAGAATGAAATAATTGTAAGTAAAAGAATAATTGTTTGAGAATTAAACAAGCTGTGGTGAGGTTAACACGTCTCCTCCTCGTCTCTCCACAGCCACACTACACCTTTTTAGGCTACACAGGCTAACCCTAGCTGTGTGCCACTTGCTACCGCCCAGCTTCCCCTAGGGCTGGCGCCGGTAACATTGGCCAGCAGTCCCAAAACCTGGTCCCAGGTTGGTGCTTTGTCAATGTGCTGTGACATATCCTGTTGTGTAATATTTTTGATATTATGTGTTTTATTCTTGTATACTTATTTAGTTACTCATTTATGCATGATGAGTTAATGTTGTGTTTTAAGGTTTATAATCAAGGATTTATATATATTATATCTATGAACATATTAATAGGAAAAGAAAACATAATGATTAGTTTAATGCACACAGGAAAGATCTAGTTAAAGATAAGAGACATGTGTCTGCTCCAGAAGGGGTCAGAAAGTAACTGGGACAAAGTTAAAGGCTCTCGCTGTGAAGAGACGAGAGAAACCACCACAAGAGGCTTCAAACTCACAGATGGATCTCTCGCATCAAGTCAACACCGTGTACAGTGTGCTGCAGAAACCTAAAAGCCTGAGGGCACAGCGCCCCTGCAGGACACACAGAACAACACAGACACACCTTATAAAAGTACAAATGTTATTTCTAAGCTTATTGCCATTTTATTTCAAGGGTTTTTATATTTTAACATTAAGCTTTGTTGTGTAGGAGACCAAATTAAAAAGCAAATGTCAAATGTAAT
>JALDNG010003706.1:0-19726 GCA_024349245.1 Neodontobutis hainanensis
AACATGTACAAAGACTCAGGATGAAGACGAATATCCATTTTTGTCTATTTCTTCACTGAATAATAATTGCATGTTGATGCCCATGTCAGTAACACTACCCCAACAAGAAAGTTCTTACTGAAAATTAAAGACAAGTTAATGCTCAGGTTAGGGCAATAGAAATGTCTTAAAATTTACACAAGACAATGTTTCAAAGACTCCACAAAAGATTGTAAATGAGACAACACTTACACTACCCCAACAAGTAGCACTTACTGCATTGAAAAGTCAAGTCAGTGCATGTGCTAGGGAAATGTAAATGGTGGCTTCATTAAAAAACTTAACCATGCCAGATTATAAAGAGGAATATTCATTTTTGCCATTCTTGCTTGTGTTGCTTGAGGGGAGGTCACAATCAAGAAAAGCCCAAAGAGAAGCACTTATGAAAACAGACATCACCAGTGTCGCAATTTGAGGTCATCTTAAAGTGTACAAGAAAAGAAGCAGACTCAAAAGAATGATGAAGACTTTGGTCACATACAGCCGACCCAAGTAGTACTTACTCTATTGAAACCGGACAATGCTCCAGTTGGGTCAATGACACAGACCTCTAATATTTCATGTTCTTCTGCAGAAGTCTCTGTTGTCGTCAGATGGTTCTTTAAGGTTAAGTAGTCATTTCCACAGACATATTCAGGGGTTATCTGGATTTAAAATGCAATATTGTTTAGTATTGCCTTGGTTCAGTCCTTATGTATGAACATGTTGCAACAAAGACAACCCCAGAGAGAAGCACTTATGAGCATAAACAAGCACAGGTGGTTCCATTTGAGGTGACCTTTGATCATATTCAATCAGAACTTTCTTTTACACTACAAGTGGCAGCATTTGTCAAAAAAAATGCCCCAACGGAAAGCACTTACTGAAATTCACCGACAAGTCAATGCTCAGGTTAGGGCAATAGAAATGACTAACAATTTACACATGACAATGATGTAAAGACTCATCAGGAGATTGTTAGAGACAATTGATTGTTAGAGACATTGAAATGTCAAGTTGGTGCTTGTGCTAGGGTAATGTAAATTGCCAGTGGCTTCCATGAAAAACTTACCAGTGTCAAGATATAAGAGGATTATTCATTACTGCAATTCTTGCTTCTGTTCCTGGAGGGAAGGACACATTTAAGACAACCCCAAAGAGAAGCACTTATGAAAACAGATATCACCAGTGTCGCAATTTGAGGTCATCTTAAAGTGTATAAGAAAATAAGCAGACTTAAAACAATTATGAAGACTGTCATCAGATGGTTCTTAAGAAACAGTAGTCATTTCTACAGATATAGTTAGGGGGTATCTGGATTTGAACCAGAGACCTCTTGATCTGCAGTCAAATGCTCTACCACTGAGCTATACCCCCAACATACAAACAACAAGGAGCACAAGGTTAAAAATTCAGACATCAACAACTGAGGCTCAGGTAAGGGCATTACTAATGACTTACCAATTACACATGACAATGTTGTAAAGACTCAACAAGAGATTGCTATGACAGTGTTTTAAAAGAGGATTAATCATTCTTGCAATTCTTACTTGTGTTCCTGGAGGGAAGGTCACAATCAAGAAAAGCCCAAAGAAAAGCACTTATGAAAACAGACATCACCAGTGTCTCGATTTGAGGTCATCTTAATGTGTAAATAAAATAAACAGACTTTACAAAAATATGAAGACTTTTGTCACGTACAAACACTCCACAAAGTAGCACTTACTCAATTGAAACAAGACAATGATCCAGTTGGGTCAATGACACACAACTCTAATAATCAATGTTCTTCTTTATAAGTCTCTGCTGTCGTCTGATGGTACTTCAAGGTTCTTCTTGGCTGTCTTTGTGGAGTTGTGCTGGCTCATGTGAGACAATGCTCATCTGATTTAGTGTAGTCTCCTTATGCAACCTAAGCCCACCTCCTTTTCAGAGTTTCAACGATTATGATAATTGACGATGCAACTGTTTGTACTGAATGTTTGTGCAATTTACATTCAAGCCATTAACCCCTTGTCTGATGTAAACCATTGACACCCAAAAGAACCCCAAAACATGTACAAAGACTCAGGATGAAGACGAATATCCATTTTTGTCTATTTCTTCACTGAATAATAATTGCATGTTGATGCCCATGTCAGTAACACTACCCCAACAAGAAAGTTCTTACTGAAAATTAAAGACAAGTTAATGCTCAGGTTAGGGCAATAGAAATGTCTTAAAATTTACACAAGACAATGTTTCAAAGACTCCACAAAAGATTGTAAATGAGACAACACTTACACTACCCCAACAAGTAGCACTTACTGCATTGAAAAGTCAAGTCAGTGCATGTGCTAGAAATGTAAATGGTGGCTTCATTAAAAAACTTAACCATGCCAGATTATAAAAGAGGAATATTCATTTTTGCCATTCTTGCTTGTGTTGCTTGAGGGGAGGTCACAATCAAGAAAAGCCCAAAGAGAAGCACTTATGAAAACAGACATCACCAGTGTCGCAATTTGAGGTCATCTTAAAGTGTACAAGAAAAGAAGCAGACTCAAAAGAATGATGAAGACTTTGGTCACATACAGCCGACCCAAGTAGTACTTACTCTATTGAAACCGGACAATGCTCCAGTTGGGTCAATGACACAGACCTCTAATATTTCATGTTCTTCTGCAGAAGTCTCTGCTGTCGTCAGATGGTTCTTTAAGGTTAAGTAGTCATTTCCACAGACATATTCAGGGGTTATCTGGATTTAAAATGCAATATTGTTTAGTATTGCCTTGGTTCAGTCCTTATGTATGAACATGTTGCAACAAAGACAACCCCAGAGAGAAGCACTTATGAGCATAAACAAGCACAGGTGGTTCCATTTGAGGTGACCTTTGATCATATTCAATCAGAACTTTCTTTTACACTACAAGTGGCAGCATTTGTCAAAAAAATGCCCCAACGGAAAGCACTTACTGAAATTCACCGACAAGTCAATGCTCAGGTTAGGGCAATAGAAATGACTAACAATTTACACATGACAATGATGTAAAGACTCATCAGGAGATTGTTAGAGACAATTGATTGTTAGAGACATTGAAATGTCAAGTTGGTGCTTGTGCTAGGGTAATGTAAATTGCCAGTGGCTTCCATGAAAAACTTACCAGTGTCAAGATATAAGAGGATTATTCATTACTGCAATTCTTGCTTCTGTTCCTGGAGGGAAGGACACATTTAAGACAACCCCAAAGAGAAGCACTTATGAAAACAGATATCACCAGTGTCGCAATTTGAGGTCATCTTAAAGTGTATAAGAAAATAAGCAGACTTAAAACAATTATGAAGACTGTCATCAGATGGTTCTTAAGAAACAGTAGTCATTTATACAGATATAGTTAGGGGGTATCTGGATTTGAACCAGAGACCTCTTGATCTGCAGTCAAATGCTCTACCACTGAGCTATACCCCCAACATACAAACAACAAGGAGCACAAGGTTAAAAATTCAGACATCAACAACTGAGGCTCAGGTAAGGGCATTACTAATGACTTACCAATTACACATGACAATGTTGTAAAGACTCAACAAGAGATTGCTATGACAGTGTTTTAAAAGAGGATTAATCATTCTTGCAATTCTTACTTGTGTTCCTGGAGGGAAGGTCACAATCAAGACAACCCCAAAGAAAAGCACTTATGAAAACAGACATCACCAGTGTCTCGATTTGAGGTCATCTTAATGTGTAAATAAAATAAACAGACTTTACAAAAATATGAAGACTTTTGTCACGTACAAACACTCCACAAAGTAGCACTTACTCAATTGAAACAAGACAATGATCCAGTTGGGTCAATGACACACAACTCTAATAATCAATGTTCTTCTTCATAAGTCTCTGCTGTCGTCTGATGGTTCTTCAAGGTTCTTCTTGGCTGTCTTTGTGGAGTTGTGCTGGCTCATGTGAGGCAATGCTCATCTGATTTAGTGTAGTCTCCTTATGCAACCTAAGCCCACCTCCTTTTCAGAGTTTCAACGATTATGATAATTGGACGATGCAACTGTTTGTACTGAATGTTTGTGCAATTTACATTCAAGCCATTAACCCCTTGTCTGATGTAAACCATTGACACCCAAAAGAACCCCAAAACATGTACAAAGACTCAGGATGAAGACGAATATCCATTTTTGTCTATTTCTTCACTGAATAATAATTGCATGTTGATGCCCATGTCAGTAACACTACCCCAACAAGAAAGTTCTTACTGAAAATTAAAGACAAGTTAATGCTCAGGTTAGGGCAATAGAAATGTCTTAAAATTTACACAAGACAATGTTTCAAAGACTCCACAAAAGATTGTAAATGAGACAACACTTACACTACCCCAACAAGTAGCACTTACTGCATTGAAAAGTCAAGTCAGTGCATGTGCTAGGGAAATGTAAATGGTGGCTTCATTAAAAAACTTAACCATGCCAGATTATAAAAGAGGAATATTCATTTTTGCCATTCTTGCTTGTGTTGCTTGAGGGGAGGTCACAATCAAGAAAAGCCCAAAGAGAAGCACTTATGAAAACAGACATCACCAGTGTCGCAATTTGAGGTCATCTTAAAGTGTACAAGAAAAGAAGCAGACTCAAAAGAATGATGAAGACTTTGGTCACATACAGCCGACCCAAGTAGTACTTACTCTATTGAAACCGGACAATGCTCCAGTTGGGTCAATGACACAGACCTCTAATATTTCATGTTCTTCTGCAGAAGTCTCTGCTGTCGTCAGATGGTTCTTTAAGGTTAAGTAGTCATTTCCACAGACATATTCAGGGGTTATCTGGATTTAAAATGCAATATTGTTTAGTATTGCCTTGGTTCAGTCCTTATGTATGAACATGTTGCAACAAAGACAACCCCAGAGAGAAGCACTTATGAGCATAAACAAGCACAGGTGGTTCCATTTGAGGTGACCTTTGATCATATTCAATCAGAACTTTCTTTTACACTACAAGTGGCAGCATTTGTCAAAAAAATGCCCCAACGGAAAGCACTTACTGAAATTCACCGACAAGTCAATGCTCAGGTTAGGGCAATAGAAATGACTAACAATTTACACATGACAATGATGTAAAGACTCATCAGGAGATTGTTAGAGACAATTGATTGTTAGAGACATTGAAATGTCAAGTTGGTGCTTGTGCTAGGGTAATGTAAATTGCCAGTGGCTTCCATGAAAAACTTACCAGTGTCAAGATATAAGAGGATTATTCATTACTGCAATTCTTGCTTCTGTTCCTGGAGGGAAGGACACATTTAAGACAACCCCAAAGAGAAGCACTTATGAAAACAGATATCACCAGTGTCGCAATTTGAGGTCATCTTAAAGTGTATAAGAAAATAAGCAGACTTAAAACAATTATGAAGACTGTCATCAGATGGTTCTTAAGAAACAGTAGTCATTTCTACAGATATAGTTAGGGGGTATCTGGATTTGAACCAGAGACCTCTTGATCTGCAGTCAAATGCTCTACCACTGAGCTATACCCCAACATACAAACAACAAGGAGCACAAGGTTAAAAATTCAGACATCAACAACTGAGGCTCAGGTAAGGGCATTACTAATGACTTACCAATTACACATGACAATGTTGTAAAGACTCAACAAGAGATTGCTATGACAGTGTTTTAAAAGAGGATTAATCATTCTTGCAATTCTTACTTGTGTTCCTGGAGGAAGGTCACAATCAAGACAACCCCAAAGAAAAGCACTTATGAAAACAGACATCACCAGTGTCTCGATTTGAGGTCATCTTAATGTGTAAATAAAATAAACAGACTTTACAAAAATATGAAGACTTTTGTCACGTACAAACACTCCACAAAGTAGCACTTACTCAATTGAAACAAGACAATGATCCAGTTGGGTCAATGACACACAACTCTAATAATCAATGTTCTTCTTCATAAGTCTCTGCTGTCGTCTGATGGTTCTTCAAGGTTCTTCTTGGCTGTCTTTGTGGAGTTGTGCTGGCTCATGTGAGACAATGCTCATCTGATTTAGTGTAGTCTCCTTATGCAACCTAAGCCCACCTCCTTTTCAGAGTTTCAACGATTATGATAATTGGACGATGCAACTGTTTGTACTGAATGTTTGTGCAATTTACATTCAAGCCATTAACCCCTTGTCTGATGTAAACCATTGACACCCAAAAGAACCCCAAAACATGTACAAAGACTCAGGATGAAGACGAATATCCATTTTTGTCTATTTCTTCACTGAATAATAATTGCATGTTGATGCCCATGTCAGTAACACTACCCCAACAAGAAAGTTCTTACTGAAAATTAAAGACAAGTTAATGCTCAGGTTAGGGCAATAGAAATGTCTTAAAATTTACACAAGACAATGTTTCAAAGACTCCACAAAAGATTGTAAATGAGACAACACTTACACTACCCCAACAAGTAGCACTTACTGCATTGAAAAGTCAAGTCAGTGCATGTGCTAGGGAAATGTAAATGGTGGCTTCATTAAAAAACTTAACCATGCCAGATTATAAAAGAGGAATATTCATTTTTGCCATTCTTGCTTGTGTTGCTTGAGGGGAGGTCACAATCAAGAAAAGCCCAAAGAGAAGCACTTATGAAAACAGACATCACCAGTGTCGCAATTTGAGGTCATCTTAAAGTGTACAAGAAAAGAAGCAGACTCAAAAGAATGATGAAGACTTTGGTCACATACAGCCGACCCAAGTAGTACTTACTCTATTGAAACCGGACAATGCTCCAGTTGGGTCAATGACACAGACCTCTAATATTTCATGTTCTTCTGCAGAAGTCTCTGCTGTCGTCAGATGGTTCTTTAAGGTTAAGTAGTCATTTCCACAGACATATTCAGGGGTTATCTGGATTTAAAATGCAATATTGTTTAGTATTGCCTTGGTTCAGTCCTTATGTATGAACATGTTGCAACAAAGACAACCCCAGAGAGAAGCACTTATGAGCATAAACAAGCACAGGTGGTTCCATTTGAGGTGACCTTTGATCATATTCAATCAGAACTTTCTTTTACACTACAAGTGGCAGCATTTGTCAAAAAAATGCCCCAACGGAAAGCACTTACTGAAATTCACCGACAAGTCAATGCTCAGGTTAGGGCAATAGAAATGACTAACAATTTACACATGACAATGATGTAAAGACTCATCAGGAGATTGTTAGAGACAATTGATTGTTAGAGACATTGAAATGTCAAGTTGGTGCTTGTGCTAGGGTAATGTAAATTGCCAGTGGCTTCCATGAAAAACTTACCAGTGTCAAGATATAAGAGGATTATTCATTACTGCAATTCTTGCTTCTGTTCCTGGAGGGAAGGACACATTTAAGACAACCCCAAAGAGAAGCACTTATGAAAACAGATATCACCAGTGTCGCAATTTGAGGTCATCTTAAAGTGTATAAGAAAATAAGCAGACTTAAAACAATTATGAAGACTGTCATCAGATGGTTCTTAAGAAACAGTAGTCATTTATACAGATATAGTTAGGGGGTATCTGGATTTGAACCAGAGACCTCTTGATCTGCAGTCAAATGCTCTACCACTGAGCTATACCCCCAACATACAAACAACAAGGAGCACAAGGTTAAAAATTCAGACATCAACAACTGAGGCTCAGGTAAGGGCATTACTAATGACTTACCAATTACACATGACAATGTTGTAAAGACTCAACAAGAGATTGCTATGACAGTGTTTTAAAAGAGGATTAATCATTCTTGCAATTCTTACTTGTGTTCCTGGAGGGAAGGTCACAATCAAGACAACCCCAAAGAAAAGCACTTATGAAAACAGACATCACCAGTGTCTCGATTTGAGGTCATCTTAATGTGTAAATAAAATAAACAGACTTTACAAAAATATGAAGACTTTTGTCACGTACAAACACTCCACAAAGTAGCACTTACTCAATTGAAACAAGACAATGATCCAGTTGGGTCAATGACACACAACTCTAATAATCAATGTTCTTCTTCATAAGTCTCTGCTGTCGTCTGATGGTACTTCAAGGTTCTTCTTGGCTGTCTTTGTGGAGTTGTGCTGGCTCATGTGAGGCAATGCTCATCTGATTTAGTGTAGTCTCCTTATGCAACCTAAGCCCACCTCCTTTTCAGAGTTTCAACGATTATGATAATTGGACGATGCAACTGTTTGTACTGAATGTTTGTGCAATTTACATTCAAGCCATTAACCCCTTGTCTGATGTAAACCATTGACACCCAAAAGAACCCCAAAACATGTACAAAGACTCAGGATGAAGACGAATATCCATTTTTGTCTATTTCTTCACTGAATAATAATTGCATGTTGATGCCCATGTCAGTAACACTACCCCAACAAGAAAGTTCTTACTGAAAATTAAAGACAAGTTAATGCTCAGGTTAGGGCAATAGAAATGTCTTAAAATTTACACAAGACAATGTTTCAAAGACTCCACAAAAGATTGTAAATGAGACAACACTTACACTACCCCAACAAGTAGCACTTACTGCATTGAAAAGTCAAGTCAGTGCATGTGCTAGGGAAATGTAAATGGTGGCTTCATTAAAAAACTTAACCATGCCAGATTATAAAAGAGGAATATTCATTTTTGCCATTCTTGCTTGTGTTGCTTGAGGGGAGGTCACAATCAAGAAAAGCCCAAAGAGAAGCACTTATGAAAACAGACATCACCAGTGTCGCAATTTGAGGTCATCTTAAAGTGTACAAGAAAAGAAGCAGACTCAAAAGAATGATGAAGACTTTGGTCACATACAGCCGACCCAAGTAGTACTTACTCTATTGAAACCGGACAATGCTCCAGTTGGGTCAATGACACAGACCTCTAATATTTCATGTTCTTCTGCAGAAGTCTCTGTTGTCGTCAGATGGTTCTTTAAGGTTAAGTAGTCATTTCCACAGACATATTCAGGGGTTATCTGGATTTAAAATGCAATATTGTTTAGTATTGCCTTGGTTCAGTCCTTATGTATGAACATGTTGCAACAAAGACAACCCCAGAGAGAAGCACTTATGAGCATAAACAAGCACAGGTGGTTCCATTTGAGGTGACCTTTGATCATATTCAATCAGAACTTTCTTTTACACTACAAGTGGCAGCATTTGTCAAAAAAAATGCCCCAACGGAAAGCACTTACTGAAATTCACCGACAAGTCAATGCTCAGGTTAGGGCAATAGAAATGACTAACAATTTACACATGACAATGATGTAAAGACTCATCAGGAGATTGTTAGAGACAATTGATTGTTAGAGACATTGAAATGTCAAGTTGGTGCTTGTGCTAGGGTAATGTAAATTGCCAGTGGCTTCCATGAAAAACTTACCAGTGTCAAGATATAAGAGGATTATTCATTACTGCAATTCTTGCTTCTGTTCCTGGAGGGAAGGACACATTTAAGACAACCCCAAAGAGAAGCACTTATGAAAACAGATATCACCAGTGTCGCAATTTGAGGTCATCTTAAAGTGTATAAGAAAATAAGCAGACTTAAAACAATTATGAAGACTGTCATCAGATGGTTCTTAAGAAACAGTAGTCATTTATACAGATATAGTTAGGGGGTATCTGGATTTGAACCAGAGACCTCTTGATCTGCAGTCAAATGCTCTACCACTGAGCTATACCCCCAACATACAAACAACAAGGAGCACAAGGTTAAAAATTCAGACATCAACAACTGAGGCTCAGGTAAGGGCATTACTAATGACTTACCAATTACACATGACAATGTTGTAAAGACTCAACAAGAGATTGCTGACAGTGTTTTAAAAGAGGATTAATCATTCTTGCAATTCTTACTTGTGTTCCTGGAGGGAAGGTCACAATCAAGAAAAGCCCAAAGAAAAGCACTTATGAAAACAGACATCACCAGTGTCTCGATTTGAGGTCATCTTAATGTGTAAATAAAATAAACAGACTTTACAAAAATATGAAGACTTTTGTCACGTACAAACACTCCACAAAGTAGCACTTACTCAATTGAAACAAGACAATGATCCAGTTGGGTCAATGACACACAACTCTAATAATCAATGTTCTTCTTTATAAGTCTCTGCTGTCGTCTGATGGTTCTTCAAGGTTCTTCTTGGCTGTCTTTGTGGAGTTGTGCTGGCTCATGTGAGACAATGCTCATCTGATTTAGTGTAGTCTCCTTATGCAACCTAAGCCCACCTCCTTTTCAGAGTTTCAACGATTATGATAATTGGACGATGCAACTGTTTGTACTGAATGTTTGTGCAATTTACATTCAAGCCATTAACCCCTTGTCTGATGTAAACCATTGACACCCAAAAGAACCCCAAAACATGTACAAAGACTCAGGATGAAGACGAATATCCATTTTTGTCTATTTCTTCACTGAATAATAATTGCATGTTGATGCCCATGTCAGTAACACTACCCCAACAAGAAAGTTCTTACTGAAAATTAAAGACAAGTTAATGCTCAGGTTAGGGCAATAGAAATGTCTTAAAATTTACACAAGACAATGTTTCAAAGACTCCACAAAAGATTGTAAATGAGACAACACTTACACTACCCCAACAAGTAGCACTTACTGCATTGAAAAGTCAAGTCAGTGCATGTGCTAGGGAAATGTAAATGGTGGCTTCATTAAAAAACTTAACCATGCCAGATTATAAAAGAGGAATATTCATTTTTGCCATTCTTGCTTGTGTTGCTTGAGGGGAGGTCACAATCAAGAAAAGCCCAAAGAG
Organism: Neodontobutis hainanensis; assembly: GCA_024349245.1. Lineage (NCBI taxonomy): Eukaryota > Metazoa > Chordata > Actinopteri > Gobiiformes > Odontobutidae > Neodontobutis > Neodontobutis hainanensis. The sequence goes on from JALDNG010003706.1 coordinate 10,764, forward strand.
AAGCACTTATGAAAACAGACATCACCAGTGTCGCAATTTGAGGTCATCTTAAAGTGTACAAGAAAAGAAGCAGACTCAAAAGAATGATGAAGACTTTGGTCACATACAGCCGACCCAAGTAGTACTTACTCTATTGAAACCGGACAATGCTCCAGTTGGGTCAATGACACAGACCTCTAATATTTCATGTTCTTCTGCAGAAGTCTCTGTTGTCGTCAGATGGTTCTTTAAGGTTAAGTAGTCATTTCCACAGACATATTCAGGGGTTATCTGGATTTAAAATGCAATATTGTTTAGTATTGCCTTGGTTCAGTCCTTATGTATGAACATGTTGCAACAAAGACAACCCCAGAGAGAAGCACTTATGAGCATAAACAAGCACAGGTGGTTCCATTTGAGGTGACCTTTGATCATATTCAATCAGAACTTTCTTTTACACTACAAGTGGCAGCATTTGTCAAAAAAAATGCCCCAACGGAAAGCACTTACTGAAATTCACCGACAAGTCAATGCTCAGGTTAGGGCAATAGAAATGACTAACAATTTACACATGACAATGATGTAAAGACTCATCAGGAGATTGTTAGAGACAATTGATTGTTAGAGACATTGAAAAGTCAAGTTGGTGCTTGTGCTAGGGTAATGTAAATTGCCAGTGGCTTCCATGAAAAACTTACCAGTGTCAAGATATAAGAGGATTATTCATTACTGCAATTCTTGCTTCTGTTCCTGGAGGGAAGGACACATTTAAGACAACCCCAAAGAGAAGCACTTATGAAAACAGATATCACCAGTGTCGCAATTTGAGGTCATCTTAAAGTGTATAAGAAAATAAGCAGACTTAAAACAATTATGAAGACTGTCATCAGATGGTTCTTAAGAAACAGTAGTCATTTATACAGATATAGTTAGGGGGTATCTGGATTTGAACCAGAGACCTCTTGATCTGCAGTCAAATGCTCTACCACTGAGCTATACCCCAACATACAAACAACAAGGAGCACAAGGTTAAAAATTCAGACATCAACAACTGAGGCTCAGGTAAGGGCATTACTAATGACTTACCAATTACACATGACAATGTTGTAAAGACTCAACAAGAGATTGCTGACAGTGTTTTAAAAGAGGATTAATCATTCTTGCAATTCTTACTTGTGTTCCTGGAGGGAAGGTCACAATCAAGACAACCCCAAAGAAAAGCACTTATGAAAACAGACATCACCAGTGTCTCGATTTGAGGTCATCTTAATGTGTAAATAAAATAAACAGACTTTACAAAAATATGAAGACTTTTGTCACGTACAAACACTCCACAAAGTAGCACTTACTCAATTGAAACAAGACAATGATCCAGTTGGGTCAATGACACACAACTCTAATAATCAATGTTCTTCTTTATAAGTCTCTGCTGTCGTCTGATGGTTCTTCAAGGTTCTTCTTGGCTGTCTTTGTGGAGTTGTGCTGGCTCATGTGAGACAATGCTCATCTGATTTAGTGTAGTCTCCTTATGCAACCTAAGCCCACCTCCTTTTCAGAGTTTCAACGATTATGATAATTGGACGATGCAACTGTTTGTACTGAATGTTTGTGCAATTTACATTCAAGCCATTAACCCCTTGTCTGATGTAAACCATTGACACCCAAAAGAACCCCAAAACATGTACAAAGACTCAGGATGAAGACGAATATCCATTTTTGTCTATTTCTTCACTGAATAATAATTGCATGTTGATGCCCATGTCAGTAACACTACCCCAACAAGAAAGTTCTTACTGAAAATTAAAGACAAGTTAATGCTCAGGTTAGGGCAATAGAAATGTCTTAAAATTTACACAAGACAATGTTTCAAAGACTCCACAAAAGATTGTAAATGAGACAACACTTACACTACCCCAACAAGTAGCACTTACTGCATTGAAAAGTCAAGTCAGTGCATGTGCTAGGGAAATGTAAATGGTGGCTTCATTAAAAAACTTAACCATGCCAGATTATAAAAGAGGAATATTCATTTTTGCCATTCTTGCTTGTGTTGCTTGAGGGGAGGTCACAATCAAGAAAAGCCCAAAGAGAAGCACTTATGAAAACAGACATCACCAGTGTCGCAATTTGAGGTCATCTTAAAGTGTACAAGAAAAGAAGCAGACTCAAAAGAATGATGAAGACTTTGGTCACATACAGCCGACCCAAGTAGTACTTACTCTATTGAAACCGGACAATGCTCCAGTTGGGTCAATGACACAGACCTCTAATATTTCATGTTCTTCTGCAGAAGTCTCTGCTGTCGTCAGATGGTTCTTTAAGGTTAAGTAGTCATTTCCACAGACATATTCAGGGGTTATCTGGATTTAAAATGCAATATTGTTTAGTATTGCCTTGGTTCAGTCCTTATGTATGAACATGTTGCAACAAAGACAACCCCAGAGAGAAGCACTTATGAGCATAAACAAGCACAGGTGGTTCCATTTGAGGTGACCTTTGATCATATTCAATCAGAACTTTCTTTTACACTACAAGTGGCAGCATTTGTCAAAAAAATGCCCCAACGGAAAGCACTTACTGAAATTCACCGACAAGTCAATGCTCAGGTTAGGGCAATAGAAATGACTAACAATTTACACATGACAATGATGTAAAGACTCATCAGGAGATTGTTAGAGACAATTGATTGTTAGAGACATTGAAATGTCAAGTTGGTGCTTGTGCTAGGGTAATGTAAATTGCCAGTGGCTTCCATGAAAAACTTACCAGTGTCAAGATATAAGAGGATTATTCATTACTGCAATTCTTGCTTCTGTTCCTGGAGGGAAGGACACATTTAAGACAACCCCAAAGAGAAGCACTTATGAAAACAGATATCACCAGTGTCGCAATTTGAGGTCATCTTAAAGTGTATAAGAAAATAAGCAGACTTAAAACAATTATGAAGACTGTCATCAGATGGTTCTTAAGAAACAGTAGTCATTTATACAGATATAGTTAGGGGGTATCTGGATTTGAACCAGAGACCTCTTGATCTGCAGTCAAATGCTCTACCACTGAGCTATACCCCAACATACAAACAACAAGGAGCACAAGGTTAAAAATTCAGACATCAACAACTGAGGCTCAGGTAAGGGCATTACTAATGACTTACCAATTACACATGACAATGTTGTAAAGACTCAACAAGAGATTGCTGACAGTGTTTTAAAAGAGGATTAATCATTCTTGCAATTCTTACTTGTGTTCCTGGAGGGAAGGTCACAATCAAGACAACCCCAAAGAAAAGCACTTATGAAAACAGACATCACCAGTGTCTCGATTTGAGGTCATCTTAATGTGTAAATAAAATAAACAGACTTTACAAAAATATGAAGACTTTTGTCACGTACAAACACTCCACAAAGTAGCACTTACTCAATTGAAACAAGACAATGATCCAGTTGGGTCAATGACACACAACTCTAATAATCAATGTTCTTCTTCATAAGTCTCTGCTGTCGTCTGATGGTTCTTCAAGGTTCTTCTTGGCTGTCTTTGTGGAGTTGTGCTGGCTCATGTGAGACAATGCTCATCTGATTTAGTGTAGTCTCCTTATGCAACCTAAGCCCACCTCCTTTTCAGAGTTTCAACGATTATGATAATTGGACGATGCAACTGTTTGTACTGAATGTTTGTGCAATTTACATTCAAGCCATTAACCCCTTGTCTGATGTAAACCATTGACACCCAAAAGAACCCCAAAACATGTACAAAGACTCAGGATGAAGACGAATATCCATTTTTGTCTATTTCTTCACTGAATAATAATTGCATGTTGATGCCCATGTCAGTAACACTACCCCAACAAGAAAGTTCTTACTGAAAATTAAAGACAAGTTAATGCTCAGGTTAGGGCAATAGAAATGTCTTAAAATTTACACAAGACAATGTTTCAAAGACTCCACAAAAGATTGTAAATGAGACAACACTTACACTACCCCAACAAGTAGCACTTACTGCATTGAAAAGTCAAGTCAGTGCATGTGCTAGAAATGTAAATGGTGGCTTCATTAAAAAACTTAACCATGCCAGATTATAAAAGAGGAATATTCATTTTTGCCATTCTTGCTTGTGTTGCTTGAGGGGAGGTCACAATCAAGAAAAGCCCAAAGAGAAGCACTTATGAAAACAGACATCACCAGTGTCGCAATTTGAGGTCATCTTAAAGTGTACAAGAAAAGAAGCAGACTCAAAAGAATGATGAAGACTTTGGTCACATACAGCCGACCCAAGTAGTACTTACTCTATTGAAACCGGACAATGCTCCAGTTGGGTCAATGACACAGACCTCTAATATTTCATGTTCTTCTGCAGAAGTCTCTGTTGTCGTCAGATGGTTCTTTAAGGTTAAGTAGTCATTTCCACAGACATATTCAGGGGTTATCTGGATTTAAAATGCAATATTGTTTAGTATTGCCTTGGTTCAGTCCTTATGTATGAACATGTTGCAACAAAGACAACCCCAGAGAGAAGCACTTATGAGCATAAACAAGCACAGGTGGTTCCATTTGAGGTGACCTTTGATCATATTCAATCAGAACTTTCTTTTACACTACAAGTGGCAGCATTTGTCAAAAAAAATGCCCCAACGGAAAGCACTTACTGAAATTCACCGACAAGTCAATGCTCAGGTTAGGGCAATAGAAATGACTAACAATTTACACATGACAATGATGTAAAGACTCATCAGGAGATTGTTAGAGACAATTGATTGTTAGAGACATTGAAATGTCAAGTTGGTGCTTGTGCTAGGGTAATGTAAATTGCCAGTGGCTTCCATGAAAAACTTACCAGTGTCAAGATATAAGAGGATTATTCATTACTGCAATTCTTGCTTCTGTTCCTGGAGGGAAGGACACATTTAAGACAACCCCAAAGAGAAGCACTTATGAAAACAGATATCACCAGTGTCGCAATTTGAGGTCATCTTAAAGTGTATAAGAAAATAAGCAGACTTAAAACAATTATGAAGACTGTCATCAGATGGTTCTTAAGAAACAGTAGTCATTTATACAGATATAGTTAGGGGGTATCTGGATTTGAACCAGAGACCTCTTGATCTGCAGTCAAATGCTCTACCACTGAGCTATACCCCAACATACAAACAACAAGGAGCACAAGGTTAAAAATTCAGACATCAACAACTGAGGCTCAGGTAAGGGCATTACTAATGACTTACCAATTACACATGACAATGTTGTAAAGACTCAACAAGAGATTGCTGACAGTGTTTTAAAAGAGGATTAATCATTCTTGCAATTCTTACTTGTGTTCCTGGAGGGAAGGTCACAATCAAGACAACCCCAAAGAAAAGCACTTATGAAAACAGACATCACCAGTGTCTCGATTTGAGGTCATCTTAATGTGTAAATAAAATAAACAGACTTTACAAAAATATGAAGACTTTTGTCACGTACAAACACTCCACAAAGTAGCACTTACTCAATTGAAACAAGACAATGATCCAGTTGGGTCAATGACACACAACTCTAATAATCAATGTTCTTCTTTATAAGTCTCTGCTGTCGTCTGATGGTTCTTCAAGGTTCTTCTTGGCTGTCTTTGTGGAGTTGTGCTGGCTCATGTGAGACAATGCTCATCTGATTTAGTGTAGTCTCCTTATGCAACCTAAGCCCACCTCCTTTTCAGAGTTTCAACGATTATGATAATTGGACGATGCAACTGTTTGTACTGAATGTTTGTGCAATTTACATTCAAGCCATTAACCCCTTGTCTGATGTAAACCATTGACACCCAAAAGAACCCCAAAACATGTACAAAGACTCAGGATGAAGACGAATATCCATTTTTGTCTATTTCTTCACTGAATAATAATTGCATGTTGATGCCCATGTCAGTAACACTACCCCAACAAGAAAGTTCTTACTGAAAATTAAAGACAAGTTAATGCTCAGGTTAGGGCAATAGAAATGTCTTAAAATTTACACAAGACAATGTTTCAAAGACTCCACAAAAGATTGTAAATGAGACAACACTTACACTACCCCAACAAGTAGCACTTACTGCATTGAAAAGTCAAGTCAGTGCATGTGCTAGGGAAATGTAAATGGTGGCTTCATTAAAAAACTTAACCATGCCAGATTATAAAAGAGGAATATTCATTTTTGCCATTCTTGCTTGTGTTGCTTGAGGGGAGGTCACAATCAAGAAAAGCCCAAAGAGAAGCACTTATGAAAACAGACATCACCAGTGTCGCAATTTGAGGTCATCTTAAAGTGTACAAGAAAAGAAGCAGACTCAAAAGAATGATGAAGACTTTGGTCACATACAGCCGACCCAAGTAGTACTTACTCTATTGAAACCGGACAATGCTCCAGTTGGGTCAATGACACAGACCTCTAATATTTCATGTTCTTCTGCAGAAGTCTCTGTTGTCGTCAGATGGTTCTTTAAGGTTAAGTAGTCATTTCCACAGACATATTCAGGGGTTATCTGGATTTAAAATGCAATATTGTTTAGTATTGCCTTGGTTCAGTCCTTATGTATGAACATGTTGCAACAAAGACAACCCCAGAGAGAAGCACTTATGAGCATAAACAAGCACAGGTGGTTCCATTTGAGGTGACCTTTGATCATATTCAATCAGAACTTTCTTTTACACTACAAGTGGCAGCATTTGTCAAAAAAAATGCCCCAACGGAAAGCACTTACTGAAATTCACCGACAAGTCAATGCTCAGGTTAGGGCAATAGAAATGACTAACAATTTACACATGACAATGATGTAAAGACTCATCAGGAGATTGTTAGAGACAATTGATTGTTAGAGACATTGAAATGTCAAGTTGGTGCTTGTGCTAGGGTAATGTAAATTGCCAGTGGCTTCCATGAAAAACTTACCAGTGTCAAGATATAAGAGGATTATTCATTACTGCAATTCTTGCTTCTGTTCCTGGAGGGAAGGACACATTTAAGACAACCCCAAAGAGAAGCACTTATGAAAACAGATATCACCAGTGTCGCAATTTGAGGTCATCTTAAAGTGTATAAGAAAATAAGCAGACTTAAAACAATTATGAAGACTGTCATCAGATGGTTCTTAAGAAACAGTAGTCATTTATACAGATATAGTTAGGGGGTATCTGGATTTGAACCAGAGACCTCTTGATCTGCAGTCAAATGCTCTACCACTGAGCTATACCCCCAACATACAAACAACAAGGAGCACAAGGTTAAAAATTCAGACATCAACAACTGAGGCTCAGGTAAGGGCATTACTAATGACTTACCAATTACACATGACAATGTTGTAAAGACTCAACAAGAGATTGCTATGACAGTGTTTTAAAAGAGGATTAATCATTCTTGCAATTCTTACTTGTGTTCCTGGAGGGAAGGTCACAATCAAGAAAAGCCCAAAGAAAAGCACTTATGAAAACAAACATCACCAGTGTCTCGATTTGAGGTCATCTTAATGTGTAAATAAAATAAACAGACTTTACAAAAATATGAAGACTTTTGTCACGTACAAACACTCCACAAAGTAGCACTTACTCAATTGAAACAAGACAATGATCCAGTTGGGTCAATGACACACAACTCTAATAATCAATGTTCTTCTTTATAAGTCTCTGCTGTCGTCTGATGGTACTTCAAGGTTCTTCTTGGCTGTCTTTGTGGAGTTGTGCTGGCTCATGTGAGACAATGCTCATCTGATTTAGTGTAGTCTCCTTATGCAACCTAAGCCCACCTCCTTTTCAGAGTTTCAACGATTATGATAATTGACGATGCAACTGTTTGTACTGAATGTTTGTGCAATTTACATTCAAGCCATTAACCCCTTGTCTGATGTAAACCATTGACACCCAAAAGAACCCCAAAACATGTACAAAGACTCAGGATGAAGACGAATATCCATTTTTGTCTATTTCTTCACTGAATAATAATTGCATGTTGATGCCCATGTCAGTAACACTACCCCAACAAGAAAGTTCTTACTGAAAATTAAAGACAAGTTAATGCTCAGGTTAGGGCAATAGAAATGTCTTAAAATTTACACAAGACAATGTTTCAAAGACTCCACAAAAGATTGTAAATGAGACAACACTTACACTACCCCAACAAGTAGCACTTACTGCATTGAAAAGTCAAGTCAGTGCATGTGCTAGGGAAATGTAAATGGTGGCTTCATTAAAAAACTTAACCATGCCAGATTATAAAAGAGGAATATTCATTTTTGCCATTCTTGCTTGTGTTGCTTGAGGGGAGGTCACAATCAAGAAAAGCCCAAAGAGAAGCACTTATGAAAACAGACATCACCAGTGTCGCAATTTGAGGTCATCTTAAAGTGTATAAGAAAATATGCAGACTTAAACAATTAAGAAGACTGTAGACAGATGGTTCTTAGTAAAGTAGTCATTTCTAGAGATATGCTTAGGGGGTACCTGGATTTGAACCAGAGACCTCTTGATCTGCAGTCAAATGCTCTACCACTGAGCTATACCCCCAACATACAAACAACAAGGAGCACAAGGTTAAAAATTCAGACATCAACAACTGAGGCTCAGGTTAGGGCATTACTAATGACTTACCAATTACACATGACAATGTTGTAAAGACTCAACAAGAGATTGCTATGACAGTGTTTTAAAAGAGGATTAATCATTCTTGCAATTCTTACTTGTGTTCCTGGAGGGAAGGTCACAATCAAGACAACCCCAAAGAAAAGCACTTATGAAAACAGACATCACCAGTGTCTCGATTTGAGGTCATCTTAATGTGTAAATAAAATAAACAGACTTTACAAAAATATGAAGACTTTTGTCACGTACAAACACTCCACAAAGTAGCACTTACTCAATTGAAACAAGACAATGATCCAGTTGGGTCAATGACACACAACTCTAATAATCAATGTTCTTCTTCATAAGTCTCTGCTGTCGTCTGATGGTTCTTCAAGGTTCTTCTTGGCTGTCTTTGTGG
>JALDNG010003707.1:0-63095 GCA_024349245.1 Neodontobutis hainanensis
CAGGGCGGCACGCACTGGATCTGCGGAGTCCATGTTAGTGGCCAGATTGTACTGTCAGCACCAGGCAAAAGGACTCAAAAAGCAGATCCCACAATAGACAGAGCTTTGATGTTCTTTACTTTCCGAGGCAAAGGTACAAATCCAAAATCCGAGAGACGTAATCAAATGACAAGGCAAAGGTCGAAAATACTAGAAACTATCAAATACTATACGAAGAAACGCTGGAAAGCTCACACTGAGGTAAAGGCAATCTGGCACAGGACAGGGGAAAACACACAGACTATAAAAAGGAACACAATGAGACACAGGTGGAACACATTAGGGCGGAGCAGGTAATCACAGTGGAGGGAAAGACACAAGGGGAGGAAGACAATCTGGAACACAGACAGGGTTTAGGGATTTCACAATAAAACACAGGAAATGAAATACATTACACAAACAGATAAACACACAACACTAGGACATGACAGCCTTCACCTTCTCCTCCACACTCCAGGAAGCAATCGCCATGAGGTGGGATGGGTTCTGTTTCCATTGCTACTTTTTCCTCCAACTGGAACTGCCTGGAGAGAGCATCTGCTTTCTGGTTCTTGGAGCCGGGACTGTACGACAATGTGAAGCAGAACCGGTTGAAAAACAGGGCCCATCGTGCTTGCCAGGAGTTCAACCTCTTCGCTAACTGGATGAACTCAAAGTTCAGTTAAGATGATGAATGGCTGCTCTGTGCCCTTTAAGCCAGTGCCTCCATTCTTCCAGGGCCAATTTTACTGCATGCAGTATTCGGTTACGATAAAGTTTCTAGATGGTAATGTCATTCAAACCCCTATAGATAATGACCCGCTGAATTACGAATAGCCCATTAAATTTTGGAGCCAATTTGCGTGACTCAACCCTATTCCTTAACAATACATTGGGGCGAGATGCGGCTTTTTCTAAATTAAAAAAATGTACAGTTGGCCCCTTTAATTGGCCGCTGTCTCGTACCGACAGGCTAGAGGTTCAGAGAAGAGCCACCTGGGCACTGGTCCAAATCCTCTTGCCCCACCAGTAAGCAGAGGTAAATTGCAGACCTCGGTCAGAGACAATTCATGGTAATTTGTATTATATTGAATGTGTATGCTTATTCTGGTCTGTTTCAGAGTTAGTTTTGAAATGTACGTTTTGTACTTTTTCACTTACAGGGATGTGACATTCTCAAAGTTTGTCCTACAAACATTGACAGGTGGGTGGCTACTGTATAAAGCAGTTGTTAAGCAGAGAATTTATTTTTAAGTAGAAGCTGGACAAGAAAAATTACTTTTATTCTAAAAGCACACACACTGAAGTTACTTTAACATGAAGCAATCGTTAACTAATTTGAAATAATCTCAGTAATATCTTTATTAGACAAGACAAGACATTTAAACTCACCTAAAGGATTATTAGGAACACCATACTAATACTGTGTTTGACTCCCTTTCGCCTGCAGAACTGCCTTAGGTCTAGGGGACATTGATTCAGCAAGTGCTGAAAGCATTTTTTAGAAATGTTGGCCCATATTGAGAGGATAGCATCTTGCAGTTGATGGAGATTTGTGGGATGTATATCCAGGGCAGGAAGCTCCTGTTCCACCACATCCTAAAGATGCTCTATTGGGTTGAGATCTGGTGACTGTGGGGGCCATTTTAGTTCAGTGAACTCATTGTCATGTTCAAAAAAACAATTTGAAAATATAGCTGCAAGCAGCAATAACGGGGCCAAGCAGTAGGCCGGCATTCAATCTCATGCCGACCTGGCTGGCAGCATCAGACCAACGGCAGTAAGCATCTAAAGACATTTCAATAAGACTTCAGTCTAAATGGCTGAAAAATCATCAATACGGTCTTTACCACTTTGATTGAATTGTTTATCACGTTCGACCTAGATACAGAGCAGTAACCAAACTGATGTGTGAAACAACTAGAGTGCTAAAACTCTGCAGGCAGCCTCAAGTCATGGTTGCCATAACATGTACTAAGTTTGGTTATAATATATTAAAGCATTGCAGAGATATAGCCTGATATTCATTTTTGTGCGCATTAAGTCGATTTCATTTGCACAGTATTCGAAAACGGTTCGACCAATCATCTTAATTCTAATAACTTTTTGTCAGGATAGTCTGAAGATGATGTGGTTTAATTTTCATGAAAATTGGACAAACGGCCTAGGAGAAATTCGCAAAAGTACGTTTTATAAAAATTCAAAATGGGCGACTCCCAGAATGGTTGGTATGGGAAAATTGGCTATGCTACAGCTCGGCATGATGCCACGAATCTAAAGAGACCAGTTTTGTGATTTTTGGCTAAAGCATTATGAAGTAATAATTAAAAAAATGTCACATTTTTGTATCTCTGGACCACTAGGTGGCGCTGCCCAAAAAGTTGGCAGGCAGCCTCGAGTCATGTTTGACATAACACGTACTAAGTTTGGTTAGAATATATTAAAGCACTGCAGAGATATAGCTTGTCTTTGATTTTTGTGCGCATTAAGTCAAATTCATTTGCACGGTATTCAAAAACGGTTTGACTAATCAACTTTCTTTATATAACTTTTTGTCAGCATAGTCTGATGATGTTATGATTCAATTTTAGTCAATATTGGACAAACGGTGTGGGAGGAGTTCGAAAAAGTAGGTTTTTAAAGAAAGACAACATGGCAAACAGGAAGTTTGGCCAAATAGGACATATTTGTTATCTGTGCTCTCGGCTTGATCCAGTGAAGACATTAAGACCATTTGTTTTACAATAGGTTAACGTAATCAAAAGTTATTAGCGTATTTGTCAATTTGGTTATAACTTTTGACCACAAGGTGGCGCTGCCCCAAAACATTTTGCGTACCTTCAGGGCTTGGTCCCGAAGACACATACCAAGTTTCGTAATGATGCGGCAATGCGTTCAAAAAATATACTACTTTTGGACAAAATTCAAGATGGCCGACTCCCAAAATAGTTGATCTGGGCAAATTGGCTATGCTACGGCTCGGCATAATGCCACGCATCTAAAGAGACCGGGTTTGTGATTTTTAGCTAAAGTTTTCTGAAGTAATAATTAAAAAATGTCACATTTTGATATCTCTAGACTACTAGGTGGCGCTGCGTCAAAACTCTGCAGGCATCCACAAGTCATGGTTGCCATAACACAACTTAAGTTTGGTTAGAATATATTAAAGCATTGCAGAGCTATAGCCTGACTTTTATTTTTGTGCGCACAAAGTCATTTTCATTTGCGGTATTCGACAACGGTTTAATGAATCAACTTTCTTTATATAACTTTTTGTCAGCATAGTCTGGAGATGCTCTGGTTCAATTTTCATGAAAATTGGGGATACGGCCTAGGAGGAGTTTGCAAAAGTACGTTTTTCAGAAAATTCAAAATGGCGGAAAAACTATCATGGCGGAAATTGACGTCATATGGTGCAATCGAATCGGCTTGAGCTAAGGAATCAGAGGAAAAAAGAATTTTAATTCTAGGCCTTACGGTTCAAAAGTTATTAGCATAAACATAAGTCCAACTTTGAACAGTTGGTGGCGCTAGAGATATTGAATTAAACACTTCAAATTTGCTAGGATTATTGATTGGACTGTCCTCAATGAGTGTGCCAACTTTCATCATTTTCCCGCAAACGCTTCTATGGCCTGCCATAGACTTCCATGGAAAAGAAGAAGAATAATAAATATAGCTGCAAGCAGCCATGACGGGGCCAAGCACTAGGCCGGCATTCAATCTCATGCCCGACATAGCCGGCAGCATCAGACCAACGGCAGTAAGCATATAAAGAAATTTCAATAAGACTTCAGTCTAAATGGCTGAAAAATCATCAATACGGTCTTTAGCACTTTGATTGAATGGTTTATCACGGTCGACCAGTAACCAAACTGATGTGTGAAACAACTAGAGTGCTCAAACTCTGCAGGCAGACTCAATGTGTTAATGGCGGCAGCATCAGACCAATGGCAGTAAGCATCTAAAGACATTTCAGTAAGACTTCAGTCTAAATGGCCAAAAATCATCAATACGGTCTTTAGCACTTTGATTTAATGGTTTATCACGCCCAATCCAGAGGCAGCGCTGTAACCAAACTGATGTGTGAAACAACTAAGGTCCTCAAACTCTGCAGGCAGACTCAATGTGTTGATGGCTGGCACCATCAGACCAATGGCAGTAAGCAGTTAAAGACATTTCAATAAGAGTTCAGTCTAAATGGCGGAAAATCACCAATACGGTCTTTAGCACTTTGATTGAATGGTTTATCACGGTCGACCAGTAACCAAACTGATGTGTGAAACAACTAGAGTGCTCAAACTCTGCAGGCAGACTCAATGTGTTGATGGCGGCAGCATCAGACCAATGGCAGTAAGCAGTTAAAGACATTTCAATAAGACTTCAGTCTAAATGGCTGAAAAATCATCAATACGGTCTTTAGCACTTTGATTGAATGGTTTATCACGTCCGATCCAGAGGCAGCGCAGTAACCACACTGATGTGTTGATGGCCGGCAGCATCAGACCAACGGCAGTAAGCAGTTAAAGACATTTCAATAAGACTTCAGTCTAAATGGCTCAAAAATCATCAATATGGTCTTTAGCACTTTGATTGAATGGTTTATCACGGTCGACCAGTAACCAAACTGATGTGTGAAACAACTAGAGTGCTCAAACTCTGCAGGCAGACTCAATGTGTTGATGGCTGGCAGCATCAGACCAATGGCAGTAAGCAGTTAAAGACATTTCAATAAGATTTCAGTCTAAAAAGTCTTATTGAAATGTCTTTAGATGCTCACTGCCGTTGGTCTGATGCTGCCGGCTATGTCGGCATGAGCTTTAATGCTCAAAACGTTATACAGTATGTTTAGACAGTTTACAACTTAATTTGTGAAAAACTAAATCGGCAGTTCTAACAAAACCAAGACTACTCAAATGCCCAGGTAACAGCATCGCTAATGGTCCAGCTCCTATGTAATACGTTATGTTATGTAATTCCCTATTTTCTAAGACTATTGGCAGTCTCAGAAATGCGCAGTAAGCCATCTATGGTCTTTAGCACTTTGATTGAATGGTTTATCACGGTCGACCTAGAGGCAGCGCAGTAACCAAACTGATGTGTGAAACAACTAAAGTCCTCAAACTCAGCAGGCAGACTCAAGTCATGGTTGCCATAACAATTACTAAGTTTGGTTAGAAAATATTAAAGCATTGCAGAGATATAGCCTGACTTTAATTTTTGAGCGCATTAAGTCAAATTCATTTGCACGGTATTCGCAAACGGTTTGACTAATCAACTTAATTCTCATAACTCTTTGTCAGCATGGTCTGAAGATGTTATGATTCAATTTTGGTAAACATCGGACAAACGGTGTGGGAGGAGTTCGAAAAAGTAGGTTTTGGAAAAACAACATGGCAAACAGGACGTTTGTCCGAATAGGACATATTTGTTATCTGTGCTCTCGGCTTGATCCAGTGAACACATTAAGACCATTTGTTTTACAATAGGTAACGGAATCAAAAGTTATTAGCATATTTATTGATTTGGGTTATAACTTTTGACCACAAGGTGGCGCTGCTCCAAAACTTTTGAGTACCTTCAGGGCTTGGTCCCGAAGACACATACCAAGTTTCATAATGATGCGGCAATGCGTTTAAAAATATAGCACTTTTGACAATATTCATAATGGCCGACTCTCAAAATGGCCGATATGGGAAAATTTGGTATCGCAGGACTCGGCATGACGCACTGAATCTAAAGAGACCAGTTTTATGATTTTTGGCAAAAGCGTTCAGAAGATATAAGCAAATAATTCACTTTTTTATATCTCCTGACCACTAGGAGGCGCTGCGCCAAAACTCTGCAGGCATCCTCAAATCATGGTTGCCATAACACGTACTAAGTTTGGTTAGAATATGTTAAAGCATTGCAGAGATATACCCGACATTTAATTTTGTGCGCACTAAGTAGAATTTATTTGCGCGGTATTTGACAACGGTTTGAAGAATCAACTTTATTCTCATAACTTTTAGTCAGCATAGTCTGAAGATGATCTGGTTCAATTTTCGTGAAAATCAGGGCTACGGCCTAGGAGGAGTTCGCAAAAGTACGTTTTTTAGAAAATTCAAAATGGCGGAAAAACTATCATGGCTGAAAATGACGTCAGAGGGTGCAATCGAATTGGCTTGAGCTAAGGAATCAGAGGAAAAAAGAATTTTAATTCTAGGCCTTACGGTTCAAAAGTTATTAGAATAAACATAAGTCCAACTTTGGACAGTTGGTGGCGCTAGAGGGATTAAGGTAGACACTTCAGATTTGTCAGGATGACAGGTCACACTGTCCACTTTTAGTGTACCAAATTTCACAACTTTTTAGCATACGGTTCTATGGCCTACCATAGACTCCCATGCGGAATTATAATAATAATAAGAAATCTAACGATTTCAATAGGGTCTACGCACCTTCGGTGCTTGGCCCTAAATATAGCTGCAAGCAGCAATGACGGGCCAAGCACAAGGCGGCATTCAATCTCATGCTGACCTGGCTGGCAGCATCAGACCAATGGCAGTAAGCATCTAAAGACATTTTAATAAGACTTCAGTCTAAATGGCTGAAAAATCATCAATACGGTCTTTAGCACTTTGATTGAATGGTTTATCACGTTCGACCCAGAGGCAGCGCAGTAACCTCACTGATGTGTGAAACAACTAGAGTGCTAAAACTCTGCAGCCAGCCTCAAGTCATGGTTGCCATAACACGTACCTAGTTTGGTTAGAATATATTAAAGCATTGCAGAGATATAGCCTGATATTCATTTTTGTGCGCATTAAGTCGATTTGATTTGCGCGGTATTCGAAAACGGTTTGACCAATCAACGTAATTCTAATAAGTTTTTGTCAGAATAGTCTAAAGATGAACTGGTTCAATTTTCATGAAAATTGGGGCTACGCCTAGGAGGAGTTCGCAATAGTACATTTTAAAGAAAACTCAAAATGGCCGACTCCCAGAATTGTTGGTATGGGAAAAATGGCTATGGTACGGTTCGGCATGATGCCACGAATCTAAAGAGACCAGTTTGGTGATTTTTGGCTGAAGAATTCTGAATTAATATATAAAACAATGTCACATTTTTGTATCTCTGGACCACTAGGTGGCGCTGACCCAAAACTCTGCAGGAAGCCTTGAGTCATGATTGACATAACACGTACTAAGTTTGGTTAGAATATGTTAAAGCATTGCAGAGATATAGCCTGACTTTGATTTTTGTGCGCATTAAGTCAAATTAATTTGCACGGTATTCAAAAACGGTTTGACTAATCAACTTAATTCTAATAACTTTTTGTCAGCATGGTCTGAAGATGTTATGATTCAATTTTAGTGAAAATTGGAGAAACGGTGTGGGAGGAGTTCGAGAAAGTAGGTTTTTAAAGAAAGACAACATGGCAAACAGGAAGTTTGTCCGAATAGGACATATTTGTTATCTGTGCTCTCGGCTTGATCCAGTGAACACATTAAGACCATTTGTTTTACAATAGGTTAAAGTAATCAAAAGTTATTAGCATATTTGGAATTTTGGTTATAACATTTGACCACAAGGTGGCGCTGCCCCAAAACTTTTGAGTAGCTTTAGGGCTTGGTCGAAGATGCATACCAAGTTTCGTAATAATGTGGCAATGCATTCAAAAAATATAGCACTTTTGACAAAATTCAAGATGGCCGACTCCCAAAATAGTTGATATGGGAAAATTGGCTATGCTACGGCTCGGCATGATGCCACGAATCTAAGGAGACCGGGTTTGTGATTTTTGGCTAAAGCATTCTTAAGTAATAATTAAAAAATGTCACATTCTTGTATCTCTAGACCACTAGGTGGCGCTGCATCAAAACTCTGCACACATCCTCAAGTCTTTGTTGCCATAACACATACTAAGTTTGGTTAGAAAATATTAAAGCATTGCAGAGATATAGCCTGACTTTTATTTTTGTGCGCACTAAGTCGAATTCATTTGCACGGTATTTGAAAACGGTTTAATTAATCATTCTAATTCTAATAACTTTTTGTCAGCATAGTCTGAACATGATGTGGTTCAAGTTTCATGAATATTGGCGCCACGGCCTAGGAGGAGTTCGCAAAAGTACGTTTTTCACAAAATTCAAAATGGCGGAAAAAATATCATGGCGGAAAATGACATCATAGAGTGCAATCGAATCGGCTTGAGCTAAGGATTCAGAGGAAAAAAGAATTTTAATTCTATGCCTTACGGTTCAAAAGTTATTAGCATAAACATAAGTCCACCTTTGAACAGTTGGTGGCGCTAGAGATATTGAGTTAGACACTTCAAATTTGCTAGGATCAATGACTGGACTGTCCTCAATGAGTGTGCCAACTTTCATCATTTTCCATAAGCGTTTCTATGGCCTGCCATAGACTTCCATGGCAAAGAAGAATAATAAGAACCGAACGAAAACAATAGGTGCCTCAAGCACCTTCGGTGCTTGGCCCCTAAATATAGCTGCAAGCAGCAATGACGGGCCAAGCACAAGGCGCATTAAACCTCATGCCGACATGGCGGCAGCATCAGACCAACGGCAGTAAGCATATAAAGACATTTCAATAAGACTTTAGTCTAAATGGCCGAAAAATCATCAATACGGTCTTTAGCACTTTGATTGAATGGTTTATCACGGTCGACCAGTAACCAAACTGATGTGTGAAACAACTAGAGTGCTCAAACTCTGCAGGCAGACTCAATGTGTTGATGGCTGGCAGCATCAGACCAATGGCAGTAAGCAGTTAAATACATTTCAATAAGACTTCAGTCTAAATGACTGAAAAATCATCAATACGGTCTTTAGCACTTTGATTGAATGGTTTATCACGTCCAATCCAGAGGCAGCGCTGTAACCAAACTGATGTGTGAAACAACTAAGGTCCTCAAACTCTGCAGGCAGACTCAAGTTATGGTTGCCATAACAATTACTAAGTTTGGTTAGATAATATTAAAGCATTGCAGAGATATAGCCCGACTTTTATTTTTGTGCTCACTAAGTTGTTTTTTTTTGCGCAGTATTTGACAACGGTTTGACGAATCAACTTTCTTTTAATAACTTTTTGTCACCATAGTCTGAAGAAGATCTGGTTCAATTTTGGTAAAAATCGGACAAACGGTGTGGGAGGAGTTCGAAAAGTAGGTTTTTAAAGAAAGACAACATGGCAAACAGGACGTTTGTCGAATAGGACATATTTGGTATCTGTGCTCTCGGCTTGATCCAGTGAACACATTAAGACCATTTGTTTTACAATAGGTTAACATAATAAAAAGTTATTAGCATATTTATTGATTTGGGTTATAACTTTTGACCACAAGGTGGCGCTGCCCCAAAACTTTTTGAGTACCTTCAGGGCTTGGTCCCAAAGACGCATACCAAGTTTTGTAATGATGCGGCAATGCGTTCAAAAATATAGCACTTTTTGACAATATTCATAATGGCCGACGCTCAAAATGGCCGATATGGGAAAATTTGGTATCGCAGGACTCGGCATGACGCACTGAATCTAAAGAGACCAGTTTTATGATTTTTGGCAAAAGCGTTCAGAAGATATAAGCAAATAATTCACTTTTTCATATCTCCTGACCACTAGGAGGCGCTGCGCCAAAACTCTGCAGGCATCCTCAAATCTTAGTTGCAATAACATGTACTAAGTTTGGTTAGAATATGTTAAAGCACTGCAGAGATATGGCCCGACTTTCATTTTTGTGCGCATTAAGTCAATTTTATTTGCGCGGTTTTCGAAAACGGTTTGACGAATCAACTTTCTTTTAATAACTTTTTGTCAGCATAGTCTGAAGATGATCTGGTTCAATTTTCGTGATAATCGGACAAACGGCCTAGGAGGAGTTCGCAAAAGTACATTTTTTAGAAAATTCAAAATGGCGGAAAAACTATCATGGCGGAAAATGACGTCATAGGGTGCAATCGAATCGTCATGAGCTAAGGAATCAGAGGAAAAAAGAATTTTAATTCTAGGCCTTACGGTTCAAAAGTTATTAACATAAACATAAGTCCAACTTTGGACAGTTGGTGGCGCTAGAGGATTAAGGTAGACACTTCAAATTTGTTAGGATGACAGCTGACACTGTCCACTATGAGTGTACCAAATTTCACAACTTTTTATCATACGGTTCTATGGGCTGCCATAGACTTACATTGCAGGATAATAATAATAAATATAGCTGCAAGCAGCAATGACGGGCCAAGCACTAGGCGGCATTCAATCTCATGCCGACATAGCCGGCAGCATCAGACCAACGGCAGTAAGCATATGAAGAAATTTCAATAAGACTTCAGTCTAAATGGCTGAAAAATCATCAATATGGTCTTTAGCACTTTGATTGAATGGTTTATCACGGTCGACCTAGAGGCAGCGCAGTAACAAAACTGATGTGTGAAACAACTAGAGTGCTCAAACTCTGCAGGCAGACTCAATGTGTTGATGGCTGGCAGCATCAGACCAATGGCAGTAAGTATCTAAAGACATTTCAGTAAGACTTCAGTCTAAATGGCTGAAAAATCATCAATACGGTCTTTAGCACTTTGATTGAATGGTTTATCACGTCCGATCCAGAGGCAGCGCTGTAACCAAACTGATGTGTTGAGGGCGGCAGCATCAGACCAACGGCAGTAAGCAGTTAAAGACATTTCAATAAGACTTCAGTCTAAATGGCTGAAAAATCATCAATACGGTCTTTAGCACTTTGATTGAATGGTTTATCACGGTCGACCCAGAGGCAGCGCAGTAACCAAACTGATGTGTGAAACAACTAGAGTGCTCAAACTCTGCAGGCAGACTCAAGTCATGGTTGACATAACACGTACTAAGTTTGGTTAGAAAATATTAAAGCATTGCAGAGATATAGCTTGACTTTTATTTTTGTGCGCACTAAGTTGATTTCATTTGCGCAGTATTCGACAACGGTTTGACGAATCAACTTTCTTTTAATAAATTTTGTCATCATAGTCTGAAGAAGATCTGGTTCAATTTTGGTGAAAATCGGACAAAGCGGTGTGGGAGGAGTTCGAAAAAGTAGGATTTTGGAGAAAAACAACATGGCAAACAGGACGCGTTTGTCCGAATAGGACATATTTGTTATCTGTGCTCTCGGCTTGATCCAGTGAACACATTAAGACCATTTGTTTTACAATAGGTTAGCGTAATAAAAAGTTATTAGCATATTTATTGATTTGGGTTATAACTTTTGACCACAAGGTGGCGCTGCCCCAAAACTTTTGAGTACCTTCAGGGCTTGGTCCCAAGACGCATACCAAGTTTTGTAATGATGCAGCAATGCGTTCAAAAATATAGCACTTTTGACAATATTCATAATGGCGACGCTCAAAATGGCCGATATGGGAAAATTTGGTATCGCAGGACTCGGCATGACGCACTCAATCTAAAGAGACCAGTTTTATGATTTTTGGCAAAAGCGTTCAGAAGATATAAGCAAATAATTCACTTTTTCATATCTCCTGACCACTAGGAGGCGCTGTGCCAAAACTCTGCAGGCATCCTCAAATCTTAGTTGCAATAACATGTACTAAGTTTGGTGAGATTATGTTAAAGCATTGCAGAGATATAGCCTGACTTTCATTTTTATGCGCATTATGTCAATTTTATTTGCGCGGTATTCGAAAACGGTTAAATGAATCAACTTTCTTTTAATAACTTTTTGTCAGCATAGCCGGAAGATGATCTGGTTCAATTTTCGTGATAATCGGACAAACGGCCTAGGAGGAGTTCGCAAAAGTACATTTTTTAGAAAATTCAAAATGGCGGAAAAACTATCATGGCGGAAAATGACGTCATAGGGTGCAATCGAATCGTCATGAGCTAAGGAATCAGAGGAAAAAAGAATTTTAATTATACGCCTTACGGTTCAAAAGTTATTAAAATAAACATAAGTCCGACTTTGGACAGTTGGTGGCGCTAGAGGGATTAAGGTAGACACTTCAGATTGGTTAGGATGACAACTCACACTGTCCACTATTAGTGTACCAAATTTCACAACTTTTTACCATACGGTTCTATGGCCTACCATAGACTCCCATGCGGAATAATAATAATAAGAAGAAGAAATCTAACGGATTCAATAGGGTCTACGCACCTTCGGTGCTTGGCCCCTAATAAGAAATCTAACGAATACAATAGGGGCTACGCACCTTCGGTGCTTGGCCCCTAATAAATATAGCTGCAAGCAGCAATGACGGGCCAAGCACAAGGCGGCATTAAACCTCATGCCGACATGGCGGCAGCATCAGACCAACGGCAGTAAGCATATAAAGACATTTCAATAAGATTTCAGTCTAAATGGCCGAAAAATCATCAATACGGTCTTTAGCACTTTGATTGAATGGTTTATCACGGTCGACCAGTAACCAAACTGATGTGTGAAACAACTAGAGTGCTCAAACTCTGCAGGCAGACTCAATGTGTTGATGGCCGGCAGCATCAGACCAATGGCAGGACAAACGTTTTTTTAGAAAATTCTAAATGGCAGAAAAACTATCATGGCGGAAAATGACGTCATAGGGTGCAATCGAATCGTCATGAGCTAAGGAATCAGAGGAAAAAAGAATTTTAATTCTACGCCTTACGGTTCAAAAGTTATTAAAATAAACATAAGTCCAACTTTGGACAGTTGGTGGCGCTAGAGGGATTAAGGTAGACACTTCAGATTGGTTAGGATGACAGCTCACACTGTCCACTATGAGTGTACCAAATTTCACAACTTTTTAGCATACGGTTCTATGGCCTACCATAGACTCCCATGCGGAATAATAATAATAATAAGAAGAAATCTAACGGATTCAATAGGGTCTACGCACCTTCGGTGCTTGGCCCCTAATAAGAAGAAATCTAACGATTTCAATAGGGTCTACGCACCTTCGGTGCTTGGCCCCTAAATATAGCTGCAAGCAGCAATGACGGGGCCAAGCACAAGGCCGGCATTCAATCTCATGCTGACCTGGCTGGCAGCATCAGACCAATGGCAGTAAGCATCTAAAGACATTTCAATAAGACTTCAGTCTAAATGGCTGAAAAATCATCAATACGGTCTTTAGCACTTTGATTGAATGGTTTATCACGTTCGACCCAGAGGCAGCGCAGTAACCTCACTGATGTGTGAAACAACTAGAGTGCTAAAACTCTGCAGCCAGCCTCAAGTCATGGTTGCCATAACACGTACCTAGTTTGGTTAGAATATATTAAAGCATTGCAGAGATATAGCCTGATATTCATTTTTGTGCGCATTAAGTCGATTTGATTTGCGCGGTATTCGAAAACGGTTTGACCAATCAACGTAATTCTAATAAGTTTTTGTCAGAATAGTCTAAAGATGAACTGGTTCAATTTTCATGAAAATTGGGGCTACGCCTAGGAGGAGTTCGCAATAGTACATTTTAAAGAAAACTCAAAATGGCCGACTCCCAGAATTGTTGGTATGGGAAAAATGGCTATGGTGCGGTTCGGCATGATGCCACGAATCTAAAGAGACCAGTTTGGTGATTTTTGGCTGAAGAATTCTGAATTAATATATAAAACAATGTCACATTTTTGTATCTCTGGACCACTAGGTGGCGCTGACCCAAAACTCTGCAGGAAGCCTTGAGTCATGATTGACATAACACGTACTAAGTTTGGTTAGAATATGTTAAAGCATTGCAGAGATATAGCCTGACTTTGATTTTTGTGCGCATTAAGTCAAATTAATTTGCACGGTATTCAAAAACGGTTTGACTAATCAACTTAATTCTAATAACTTTTTGTCAGCATGGTCTGAAGATGTTATGATTCAATTTTAGTGAAAATTGGAGAAACGGTGTGGGAGGAGTTCGAGAAAGTAGGTTTTTAAAGAAAGACAACATGGCAAACAGGAAGTTTGTCCGAATAGGACATATTTGTTATCTGTGCTCTCGGCTTGATCCAGTGAACACATTAAGACCATTTGTTTTACAATAGGTTAAAGTAATCAAAAGTTATTAGCATATTTGGAATTTTGGTTATAACATTTGACCACAAGGTGGCGCTGCCCCAAAACTTTTTGAGTAGCTTTAGGGCTTGGTCCCGAAGATGCATACCAAGTTTCGTAATGATGTGGCAATGCATTCAAAAATATAGCACTTTTGACAAAATTCAAGATGGCCGACTCCCAAAATAGTTGATATGGGAAAATTGGCTATGCTACGGCTCGGCATGATGCCACGAATCTAAGGAGACCGGGTTTGTGATTTTTGGCTAAAGCATTCTTAAGTAATAATTAAAAAATGTCACATTCTTGTATCTCTAGACCACTAGGTGGCGCTGCATCAAAACTCTGCACACATCCTCAAGTCTTTGTTGCCATAACACATACTAAGTTTGGTTAGAAAATATTAAAGCATTGCAGAGATATAGCCTGACTTTTATTTTTGTGCGCACTAAGTCGAATTCATTTGCACGGTATTTGAAAACGGTTTAATTAATCATTCTAATTCTAATAACTTTTTGTCAGCATAGTCTGAACATGATGTGGTTCAAGTTTCATGAATATTGGCGCCACGGCCTAGGAGGAGTTCGCAAAAGTACGTTTTTCACAAAATTCAAAATGGCGGAAAAACTATCATGGCGGAAAATGACATCATAGAGTGCAATCGAATCGGCTTGAGCTAAGGATTCAGAGGAAAAAAGAATTTTAATTCTATGCCTTACGGTTCAAAAGTTATTAGCATAAACATAAGTCCAACTTTGAACAGTTGGTGGCGCTAGAGATATTGAGTTAGACACTTCAAATTTGCTAGGATCAATGACTGGACTGTCCTCAATGAGTGTGCCAACTTTCATCATTTTCCATAGCGTTTCTATGGCCTGCCATAGACTTCCATGGCAAAGAAGAATAATAAGAACCGGAACGAAAACAATAGGTGCCTCAAGCACCTTCGGTGCTTGGCCCCTAATGATTCAAGCTTTGTGACATGGTGCATTATCCTGCTGGAAGTAGCCATCAGAGGATGGGTACATGGTGGTCATAAAGGGATGGACATGGTCAGAAACAATGCTCAGGTAGGCCGTGGCATTTAAACAATGCCTAATTGGCACTAAAGGGCCTAAAGTGTGCCAAGAAAACATCCACCACACCATTACACCACCACCACCAGCCTGCACAGTGGTAACAAGGCATGATGGATCCATGTTCTCATTCTGTTTACGCCAAATTCTGACTCCATCTGTACCATCTGAATGTCTCAACAGAAATCGAGACTCTTCAGACCAGGCAACATTTCTCCAGTCTTCAACTGTCCAATTTTAGTGAGCTCGTGCAAATTTTTGCCTCTTTTTCCTATTTGTAGTGGAGATGAGTGGTGTAGCCCATCCGGCCTCAAGGTTGTGCGTGTTGTTCACAAATTCTTAGCTGCATACCTCGGTTGTAACAAGTGTTTATTTCAGTCAAAGTTGCTCTTCTATCAGCTTGAATCAGTCGGCCCATTCACCTCTGACCTCTAGCATCAACAAGGCATTTCTCCCACAGGACTGCCGCATACTGGATGTTTTTCCCTTTTCACACCATTCTTTGTAAACCCTAGAAATGATTGTGCGTGAAAATCCCAGTAACTGAACAGACTGTGAAATATTCAGACCGGCCCGTCTGGCACCAACAACTATGCCACGCTCAAAATTGTTTAAATCACCTTTCTTTCCCATTCTGACATTCAGTTTGGAGTTCAGGAGATTGTCTTGACCAGGACCACACCCCTAAATGCACTGAAGCAACTGCCATGTGATTGGTTGATTAGATTCTTGCCAGTGTTAATTTTGAACCCAACATTTTAATTTAGTTTTAGTCTTAGTCTTTTGACTATAATTCTTTTAGTTTTAGTCAAGCTTTAGTCATCTGATTTGTTTTAATTTTAGTCTTATTTTAGTCGACTAAAATTGCTTGGTATTTTAGTCGACTAAAATTGCTTGGTATTTAGTCGACTAAAATTGCTTGTTATTTTACCTAAC
The DNA here is from genome assembly GCA_024349245.1 of Neodontobutis hainanensis. Lineage (NCBI taxonomy): Eukaryota > Metazoa > Chordata > Actinopteri > Gobiiformes > Odontobutidae > Neodontobutis > Neodontobutis hainanensis. Next base: position 16,043 of record JALDNG010003707.1, read on the forward strand.
TATGTCAACTAAAATAAGACTAAAATAAATAACAGATTTACTAGACAATTTTTTACAATATTTTATAAGTTTGGTATAGAAAATAAACTTAACCAAAATATATAAAACACAAATTCAACTTTATGTCAACACAACAGTCTTTTTATTTCAATTCAAAAGCTTTTATGCAGCAACAAACACTGTCATGGTAATGTAAACAATAACTAGCTGCCAATTCACCATCAATAAAAGAAAAATAAAGTTAGGTCCAGGACCTTAAAGCTTACAGCTGAGCTGAACAATAAGTGCAAACATTTTTAATTTCGAATCTAAAGTGCACTGAACGACATTTTCTTCTTGCTACCACAATGCTGGCAATTCAACCACAGAATAGTAACACTTATTTACCTCTATTCATTTTCAAGAAAGCACTTCGTGCTAAAGTGACTTCTCTCTTCTCTCTTCTCATGCAGTTTCGCCTGTTCTGTTCTTCTTCTTCTTCTCTAGTATTAATGGCAGGTCGCAACCATTTTTTTCGGTGCATACCGCCACCTACTGTACCGGAGTGTGTTCGACTGTTCCGTTTTGGATTGGTTCTTTTGTTCATCTATCCCGTCTGCTAATTGGATTTTCGTCAGAGTCTATTTTCGTCTCGTCCTTTATTCGCTGATTGGCGATAATGTCAATCAATTTAGTTATAGTTTTAGTCTCCATCAGTGACTTCTTTTTTAGTTTTCGTTTCGTTTTCGTCCGCAAAAAAATATTTGTGACGAAAATAATGACGAAATTATTTCGTCAACGAAATTAACACTGATTCTTGCATTAATGAGAAATTGAGCATGTAGCTGAGTGTATTTTCCTATAGCCCAATATCACAACAACAGTAAACAACAACATCCCCTGTCCTTAGACCCTTCATCAGGGTAAGGAAAAACTAAAAAAAAAAAAAAAAAGTCGGGAAAAAGAAACCTCAGATAGAAAAACAAAAGGAGGGATCTGCTCCCAGGATGGACAGGCCGCAGAAATGTGTCCAGGACAGTTGAAAAAACCCATAGAATTACACAAACATATTCGCAAAACATTTATATTGACAGTGTCCGGTGTCTACTGTGTGTGTGTGTGTGTGTGTAAGGTGGATGGGACCTCAGCCAACATCAAGGTACATGAAAGATGGGCTGGGGGTCCTCACACTGGAGCAGAGTCCGGGGGAGGGGGGTACACATCACCCAGCAGATCAGAGGTCTGCGTCCACCCAATAGGCAGATGTAATAATAATATGAGCGGTTAAGCATGTATCTACAGCTACAACCAGTGTGAGTGTATACTTATGATCAATCAGTCTCCATACGTTTGGAGAAATAAGTAAGTTTTGTACGATATTCCTCAAGTGAAAAAAGCCCAGTTTAGTGACCTCACTAATGTGCTGCTGCAGTGATAGTGTGGGGTCAAAAATGACACCCAGGTTCCTTGCAGTTTTGCCGTGCTCCAACACACAGTTGTTGATTGAGACAGTAAGATTGTTGAACTTGTGCCGATGACTGGCTTTTATTAAAAGCTATACTAGTATGCTTTATAAACAAACTTGAACTTGAACTTGATGCAACCTCTATTCGGCTGCATGTTTTCTTTTACAGGTGGATGGAGTAGACAAAAACTGTCTCTTGTGTCACCTAATGACACTGTATATACAGGCAGGCTGTTGAAGTCTGTTGCTCAAGGGGGTAAAGAACTGTCCCTGTCCAAGAAGATCTTGATACAAGTCCAGTACAGCTAACTGATGAAGACTTCAGCGGCATGGCAAAAGCCACATGTCAGTGTGGTGCTGCTGTACCCTGCAGCTTCTTAACGATCATATCAACTCCTGTTCAGTCATTGAAGTTGACAGTAATGTGCCTAATGAAGACACATTTAAAACATTTATTTTATACATTTTTATTTAATACATACATTTATATATAACATTTTACAGGAAATATTTATGTTTTATATGTCTGTAAAACAACCATCATCATTTAAAACTTAGGAACCTAGTTCATCTCACATAATCATATTTGACTAAAACTCTGTTCTATTTTCCAACAGCTCAGTTCTGTGACGTTTGTCTGAAAATGTTTTTATCTGATTGGATAGAGCACCACACTCTGAAAGGTGGTGAAAGGTATCTTTTTCAAGAGGTTTTATTGGTTGGATAAATGTTCATTTGGTGATGTAAAAACGTTTGATAATAAAAAAATATAAATTTACCAGTGTTGTTTAGTTTTGCCTCATGTGGATAGTCTCAATAAATAAAGAGATATGTTTTTTGATTCATTTTAAGTGCACAGTAAATTCTAGTAAATTCAACAATAGAATTCTAACTTTCTCCATCTCAGTTTTAAACTATTGGATCTTTACAAAATTTTGACAGTAGAGCTTCAGTAACTACTTCCAAGGGTGTGTGCTATTCAGAGTGTTAAGAAGTCTGGTATTTTAAGTTTATTTTTTTGTTATGTGGCCTGGAACACAGCCAGGAGTGTCCTGTCCTGCTTTTTATAAGCAAACCTATGTGGAATGAGCCCGCCCCATGTGGAATGAGCCCGCCCCATGACTTGTTGACTCGAAGGTCAAACCAAACAAAAAGTTATAGTTGTCAAATAATAATTAAGTCTGATATTATTAAATATTTAATGGAAATTATTGATCAAGTATTTAAAAAATAATAACCAATTGCTTTCTAAGATCATTGTTTTTTCACAGCAAATAGCTATGTCACTCTGCTTTTTGACGGAGAAACGGGTCATTTGGTATCTGCAGCCTTGTACTTTCTTGTGACAAGTGACCTGTTCCTTATGGCAGGGAGAATGAGAGGGAGAATGGGAGAATCAGTCCTTTCTCCTCCTTGGTGGCAGTCCTGAAACTTCAACTGTCACTCTGGAGGATTGTACTGACCTTGACATTCGTGACACAAAAGAGCTTGTATGTGTTTCCTCTCATGTCTGTATAGAGTCCTTATATTTACTCTAAGGATATCATAGTTTAGTTTGATTAAGCTATATTTGTTCGAACTGTAGTAAGTAAGGAATTAATTTTGCTTGATGCTTAATGCAGTTTTATAGTTTTATAAAATTCTATATAAACTGTATTTTAAAGGAAATGGGGTTAAATACAGAATTGAACCTGTCAGAAAAGGAAAAAGAGCAGATACATTTATCTTACGCTTTTATCCAAAGCGACTTATATTGTTCTATAGTAATTACCAGTGTTACAGCCACTGGAGGCAAGGTGGGTTAAGTGTCTTGCCCAAGGACACAACGACAGTATGAACTGTGGGGAGAGTGGGAATTGAACCGCCTACCTTCAGGTTGAAGGACGACTGCTCTACCCACTGAGCTACTGCCACCCTAGATACAAAAGTTACAATATGCATGGGACCTCCCTTCTCTGAATGAAAACAACCAAAAGTGTTTTTTTACTTTAAATTCATGTGGTGAGAGAAGTGGGTTTCTGTCAGAATTTAAAACTTCAAAAGGAAACTGTACAGAGTCTGATATAATACATTTTACCACTCTTCACTATAATTTGTTTGTTATAGTTATAATTAGTGAAGCCGTTTCGTCCCTTGTCAGTTCTGAGATCAACTGGTACGATACCTAAGCTTATATTTCAAGAGGGAGGGGTTTGACCTGAAACTGACTCTGATAGGACCAGGCTGTTCTGTTCTCATTGTTGTTAGCTATGAAAGGACAGTGGCAGTCGTCAGCTCAGGTGAGTTGTCAGTGTCACTGTTAAAATAGCTGTGGTTTGTAAATAGCTGGCAGCTAATCATCCTCCTCTGTTCAAAGAGGGCTTTTCTATTTGAACAAAAATGGCTTCCTTCACCCCTCTCTCAAACCATCTGGCCTCTCTGGTCAAAATTTGGACATTGCTGTCCTCAAAGGAATGTCCTTTGTCTTTGAGGTGGAGGTGAACTGCAGACTCAGGTCCTCCAGGATTGGCTCTTCTGTGCTGATACATCCTCTTGTGAAGCTGTTTTTTTGTTTCACCGACATAACTGTCACTGCTCTCTTCATTGAACTGCATAAACTTCATTACTCTGTTTGTGGGGATCTTGTCTTTAGGATGGACCAGTTTTTGACGCAGCGTGTTCCCTGGTTAAAAGTGGACTGGAATGTTGTGTTTGTAGAAAGTTTTTTAGATAAACCACACCTGTAACAAACAGATACAGGAATTAAGGAGTTCACTAAGCACTTTTACACGGCACTCTTGCACTTTAGACTGGTTATACTTTACAGACACACAGCACTTTAAACAGTATTTTGTTCAGTTAAAGGTTCCAGCCCGGACCAAGTCAAGGGAAGGTGTAGGGGTAACAGGTTAGAGGTTTTAAGGGTTTTATTAGTTTTAGATAATATGAGTGTATTGGGTAAGGTTTTAAATACATATTTGTTTGTTTATAGCTTAGGGTTATGGTTCAGGGGGGTGGAGGATTTTAACTTAGTTTTAGGAAGTTTAAGGTTAATGGGTTATGCCATGTGGGTTGTAGTGGTAGAATCCAATTAGGGGGAAAAGGTATTTAAGGTGCCCTGTCCAGTCATTGGCGATCTACCGCTTTGCCTGATTGGCCCTGCTGCTGGAGAGGATTGAGTTCAGCCTAATGCAAGTGCATTTTTTTTGCACTTTTGCACCCAGCACTTTTTTTTTGTATATATATTGGAAAAGAAAGGAAAATAAAAATAAAAGCAGTGGTCTATGCCAACTCTTGGATTCCATTGTCTCATTGCTCGTTGTCTCTCACGGACCTCCAGCCGCTTACCAGGCCCCGGCGTAACATTACACCCTTCACTTTTGTCCCTAATTTCCTGTCCTGTTTTGGCTCCATTGGTAGGCCACTCACAACACCATATCATCAACAAAACCAAAACATTGAACAAAATCAAACATCTACAACTAGAGACAGATGAGACAATTGTCTCTTTTGATGTCACATCACTCTTTACCTGCGTACCCACCAATGAAGCACTCGTGGTTGTAAGGAAGAGACTACTACAGGACACTTCTTTACAGAAACAAACCTCACCCAGGACCATATTTGCAGTTTACTGGAGATATGCTTGAACACTACTTATTTCCAGTTCAGAGGTAACTTCTACAAACAAAAACATGGCTGTGCCATGGGATCACCTGTCTCCCCGATTGTGACTAACCTGTTCATGGAGGAAGTAGTGAACAGAGCTCTGGTCTCTTTCCCAGGTGCAGTGCCCAGTCACTGGTTCAGATTCTTGCATTTATGATATTTAATTGAACAGGTGTCTTTATAATTGCCTCAGAGAATTAGCTTTCTGACTATTAAGTGATCTAATTGTATTACCAGGACCAAAAGTATCTATTTACAGTGTTTTTTGTTTGGGATATCGACCTTTCACTTCCCCACAGACAGTGGAATCTCTTCATTTCTTCAATTCAGGGACCCTAGTGTAGGGTGACCAGATTTTCAAACCTCAAAACTAGGACACTTATATTTTATAAATGCAAATGAAAGGACAGCACCTTAACAGAAATTCCATAATACATTTTTGCACAAAATCAATATACTGTAGTGACTTACAAGTTAAGCGTTAGTAGACATTCACTGAGAAGCGGTCCCTTTAAGGGAGCGGGTTTTCAGAGTTCAGTGGAGTAGAGAGAGGTTAGGAAAGTTATTGGGCTTTACAGTTGTTTTCGCTGTACGAGTGTGTGTTTTGTTGGAGTGTTTAGTAAAGAAGACTCGACTCACCTCCGTCTCCAGTCTCATCACTTTACACACTCCACAATACCACCAATAAACACAAAAAAAGTGGGAACTGATTGATTGAGTAACATTTTTCTTGTGTGGGAAACTGGGTCCCAACATTTACATTCTTTCCGAAATGCACATTAATTCAAATTGCAATTTTAATTTGCAGCCAAAATAGTAATATTTTAATAGAAAGAATGACATGTTTCTTTTTTGTTGTGTTGCAGCTGTTGGGGAGGACTGAGCAGAACAGATGACACAGAAGTAAGTGTACTTCAGTCACATTTAATCTAGGACCTGTTGTACATTTCCCTTCATTTACTAAAGATCTCAGCAATCCAAACAATTAATCAGAAAAAAAGGCTTAATTTGTTTGTTGCCATGGGACATTATGGGATGTTGAAATATCTGGATAAAATTGACAAACCCTTTTTAGTCCTTGTTCAGTGACTAAACCTTGTTACAAACAGGGATCAAAGTGAAACAACCACATCAAGCATAGGCTATGAGAAATAATGATGTTTATTAATCCAAATTAAAAACCAGATGGAATTTGAATATGCACCAAAAAGAATATAAGGAGCAAAATTAATAGCCATAACCTATAAGTTGTAAATAAATAACAGTAGTATTTCAAGGATTGAAACAATAAACGTTTCTTAATGGATATGAACTTAAAAAAAGATTAATTTAATAATTGCGTAGTTTATACATTTAGAAAAGTTCTAAGGAGTTAAGTTATGTCTAAGTTAAGTCATAATGTTAAATCTCTGTTTCCATGCCAACTTTGAAACTGTGCAGATCTTACTTAGGAACCGGGCTATGCAACTATGCTAAGAGTCAGAAGCTGAAGGTCAGTGGGACGTGGTAAAACCAACTGGTCCGAGCTCCTGATGCAGCGGAATGTGTGGTCCACAAACCTGTTCAGCTTTATAAAGCTCTCTGTGCAGGAAGCCGGTGATCTATCTCTGCCCAAGAGATAGTGCTCTTTCCCGGGGAAAAGGTCAGGAAATGTCTCTGTCTGTGAGAAGGTGCTGGTTTTCTGTGTCAGTTTAATCACAGTCAAATCAGAGTTCTTAAAGTAAGAATGGCAATTGAAGAATGTTCAAAGTTTCTTGTAGTAGTAAAACAGCCTAATTGTAGCTGATTACTCATGGCAGTAAATAAACCAAAAATTGACAGTCTTGAACTGAAGAAAAATAATCTCAATGATAAAAACAACAACATGGGTGTTGCCTGGAAAATACTTATACACAAGACAATGAAGACAAGACAAACTAAAGACCAAACAAAAACTGAATTGAAAACTGAGCTAAAAATAGTTTTTACTAACTTAGTCAAAGATGTCGGGACTTTGTCTTACTAGGAGGAGGAGAAATATATCCCACGTTCAAACACTCCATTTTATGTAGTGCATTTTAATTAAACATTAACCCGTTAAGCCCATGGTCACATGTCACAAACAAACAGCATGATACAATACACACCCCAAGCCTAATATGGCAAAGCAGCACATCAAGCTGATCAGCTACAAGCACATCTAAACCATTTACATTTACTCCAAACACAGACCAAACAGCAAAACAGGTCAAATAAATTGCTATAATAATCTTTTACATTTCCTCTTACTGTACATTATCTTTGTCCTCCATCCCGCTGGGCAGCAAGCCTCACTCAGCTGCGAGAACACACCCACAAAGTCCTGGCATGCTCTGTCGCTTTCCCCCAAAACTCCATCACCATTGTGACAACCATTGTTGTCGATTATAAGGAAAGACTATAAATATAATCAACAAAACTCTCTGTAAGTTTGTGCGTATTTTTTACTTTTACAAATACACCAGTGGCCATTAGGAGAACTGCAGTTAGTGTCCTGTTTGCTCTCGCTGGCGTTTGCTCGTATGTGCACGACTGGGTATCGGAGCAACAGACAGCCAGCCACAGCTGTTCACAAGACTTCGACATTTACAAAGAAGGTAAGAAAAGTTACATCTCTGCAAGTTTATTGTTTGACAGGCTTTATTGAGAGTAAACTATATTTGACTCTCGAGTGCTGACACAGCAGTAAAAGAGAATTCCTGAAGAGGGCGACTAATGTTTGACAGTGGCGTGTTTTATAAAGCATTGTTCAAAACAATACGGCAGTTAGATCTAACGCTAACTTTGAATGAAATATTATTCACTTATAGATGTTTGTCTAAAATAGCTAACGTTAGCTGAGCAGCTACATCAACATCTCACGTAGCCTTGACTGAGACCCGCCGTCTCAGCAGGATAACGATTAAAGTTAACGTAAGTGTATCCTTACTTGGACAGTTTGAGCTAAAATTTGATAACTTTTTTGTCTTTAACAAATCATTTGATCATGATCAAATCATTTGTCTTTTGTGTTCAGAGAACTAACTGGTATTAGATTAAAGTATAACTTCCAACGTTTTTAACCATATACATTTTTTATTATTTCTTGAATTGTTTTTACTGTGGCCGCAAAATGAGTGCTATCGCTCAAGATTTTAGCGCTAAGGTACTATTATCCTGAGTAAGACACTACTATTATCCCGAGTCGGACACTCACCATCTTGACACTCGGAGCTTTATTTGTGGGATTTTTTTTTAGCTTGCATTTGTCAGGACCAGGCAAAAGAACTCACAGAGCAGATCCCACAAAAGACAGAGCTTTCAAGATCTTTATTTTCCGAGGCAAAGGTACAAATCCGAAATCCAAGAGAAGTAATCAAAAAACAAGGCAAACGTTAAAAACACTAGAATCTATCAAACAACACACTAAGAAACGCTGGAAAGCTCACACTGGGGTAAAGACAACCTGGCACAGGACATGGGAAAACACACAGTCTATAAAGGGAACACAATGAATGTGTTCATTTGTGAATAAGGTACATGATATACGAGCTTCTATAAACCCATCCTCTGTCCACACATCCTGGGGTTTATCTCCTCAGTGCTCTTGGTCCACCTTCTCACCTGTCACTGAAGAGGATATCAAGGGTCTACTAAAAAAAGTGAAACCATCATCAAGCCCTCTGGATGTAATGCCAGCTTCGTTGCTTTTAAATGTATTTGATTTAGTTGGTCCTTATGTTGTTAAACTGATCAACCTTTCTCTTTCAACTGGTTCTGTGCCCAGCTCTTTTAAACAAGCGGTCGTCAGCCCCATTCTGAAGAAGCCCAATTTGGATTCTTTTGAACCAAACAACTACAGGCCAATCTCTAAATTGCCTTTTTATCTAAAATCCTGGAGAGAGTGGTGGCGGAGCAGCTGACTGCGTTTCTTAATGAAATTAATGTTATAGACAAATTTCAGTCAGGCTTCCGAAAATGTCATTCAACAGAGACTGCCCTGCTGAGGATATCAAATGACATTATGATGGCAGCTGACTCTGGGCAGTACTCAGTCTTGATCTTACTTGATTTATCGTCTGCTTTTGATACTCTGGACCATAATATATTGTTAAAGCGTCTGCAATATGAAATGGGTTTCTCTGGATCAGTTCTAAAGTGGTTTTCCTCTTACCTGAGTGACAGATCATTTTGTGTCTGTATTAACAATATTCTGTCTGAAATGACCCCTCTGTCATATGGAGTTCCTCAGGGCTCAGTCTTAGGTCCTCTTTTGTTTTTATTGTACATATGCCCTCTTAGTGAAATATTTCATGGTTTTAAAAATGTGTCTTATCACTTTTATGCTGATGACATTCAGTTGTACTGTTCTTTTAAAGACTCTGAGTTTTATAAACTTACTGAATTGTTGAACTGCTTGACTTGCTTAAAGAACTGGTTATGCAATAACTACCTACAGCTAAATACAAAAAAGACTGAAACTTTAATCTTTGCACCTGACCAAAAAATACTTCAAATCAAACAACACCTTGGTTCCCTGGGTTCTTCCGTCCAGTCGAGCCTCAGAAACCTTGGTGTTCTGTTTGACCAATCTATGTCTCTGGACAGTCATTCTAGACAGTTGGTCAAAAACTGTTTTTATCATCTAAGAAACATTTCTAAATTGAGAGTGTTATTGTCTAAATCTAACTTGGAGATGATTATTCATGCTTTTATTTCTTCTCGTCTTGATTATTGTAATTCTCTTTTTATTTGTTTCAACAAATTGTCTCTGGGTCGGCTTCAAATGGTGCAAAATGCTGCAGCCAGGCTTTTAACTGGAACCAACAGAAGGGCTCACATTTCACCGGTTTTAGCTTCACTTCATTGGCTTCCAGTCAAATTCAGGATTGATTTTAAAATTTTAGTCTTGACTTTTAGAGCTCTACATGGACAGGCCCCCCAGTACATCACTGACCTGCTGACCCCTTACTCCTCCTCACGCACTCTTCGGTCTTCAGGTCAAAACCTTTTAATGGTCCCCAAAACACGTTTGAAAACCCGGGTGACCGGTCTTTCCAAACAGTCGCCCCAGACTCTGGAACACCCAGCCCCTGTCACTGCGAGTGGATATTTCTGTTGATTCTTTTAAAAGCAGCTGAAGACACTTTTATTTAAACAAGCTTTTAGTTGATTGGGCTTTTTATGTTTCAATATTCTGTGGTTTTAATTTTTTTTTTTTTTTTTTCTCTAAGTTTTATTGTTTTTTATTGCACTTTGTAAAGCACTTTGTGATTTATATCTGTGAAAGGTGCTATATAAATAAAATTTACTTACTTACTTACTTAATGAGACACAGGTGGAATACATTAGGGGCGGAGCCGGTAATCACAGTGGAGGGAAAGACACAAGGGGAGGAAGACAATCTGGAACACAAACAGGAGTTAGTGATTTCACAATAAGACACAGGAAATGTTATACATTACATAAGCAGACTAACACACAACAGTAGGACATGACATTACCCCCCCACCTTACGAGCCGTCACTGGACGGCCCAGGATCCTCTGGGTGGCGATGGTGAAAGTCCCGAATGAGTTCTGGGTCCAGAATGTACCCAGGATCTCTCCTCGGGACCGTAGCCCGTCCAATCCACAAGGTACTGGAACCCTCGCCCCCTGCGTCTAATTGCCATTAACTTCCACACAGTATACACCGGTCCACCATCAATGATCCGGGGGGGTGACTTTGGACACAGGGAAAGGACCAATGAACCGTGGTGCTAGCTTACGGGACTCTCCCCGTAATGGAAGATTCCTCGTGGATAGCCACACTTTCTGTCCCGCCCAGTAAGTTGGGGCCTCCCTCCTCTTCCGATCAGCAACTACCTTGTTATTGGTTGGAGCTCCTTTGAAGGGCTTGCCCAGCCTGACTCCATGTGCGGCGGCAACGGTGAACTAAGGCCAGGGCAGATGGAACACTGACATCTTGCTCTAAAGCAGGAAACAAGGGTGGCTGATACCCAAACACACACTTAAAAGGTGACAGGCCAGTAGATGCATTCGGCAGAGTGTTATGGGCGTATTCCAACCATCCCAGTGTCTTACTTCAAGACGTGGGGTTCTGAAAGGTCAAACATTGTAGTCCAACCTCCAGATCCTGATTGACCCGTTCGGTTTGCCCATTGGTCTGGGGATGGTGGCCTGAAGACAGACTGACAGTTGCACCCACAAGGGTGCAGAAGGCCCTCCAGACTGCTACAAACTGCGGCCCTCAGTCAGACAGTACCTTCCTATGGAAACCAAAAATTCTGCAGACATGAGTTAATAAAGCCTCTGCAGTCTCCTTAGCAGAAGGCAGCTTGGGCAGAGGAATGAACTGCATGAACGGGAGCAAATATCACAGGCCGCACATACAACATATTCAGTAACCTCCCTTTTCATACTTGGTCACCTCTCTTGAGCTCTAAACAGTGTCCTGCACCTCCCAGAATGACAGGACACCCGTGACAAATAAGCCCAAGAAATTACCTGTCCCTGTAGTGCTGGTGGTACAAACAGGCAATTAGGTGGGACCCCCAGAGGAGCCTCAGTGTGTCGGAGGGCCTCCTTGACTTTGCCCTCGATGCTCCAAGAAATGGCTCTCAGGGAACAGGAACTTGGCAGGATGGGGGAAGCCTCTTCAGGGTCTCTGTCAGGGAAAAACAGTCTGCAAAGAGAGTCAGCCTTGAGATTCTTGGAGCCTGGGCGATATAATACAGTAAAATTGAACCGGGAGAAGAATAGAACCCATCGAGCCTGTCAGGAATTCAGTCTCTTGGCTGCCTTAAGGTATTCCAGATTCTTATGATCAGTCCAGACTAGGAAAGGTTACTGCGTACCCTCCAGCAGATGTCTCCACTCCTCCAGAGCTACTTTAATTGCCAGCAACTCTCGATCCCCAACATCGTAATTCTGTTCTGCTGGGGAAAGTTTTTTTGACAAGAATGCACAAGGATGTATCTTATCATCATCTACTGACCTTTGTGACAGAATTGCCCCCACTCCCGAATTCGAAGCATCCACCTCTACCATGACCTACGGTTGGTGTCTGGAAGAGTAAGTATAGGAGCGGATGTAAAACAGTTCTTCAACCACTGGAAGGCCCTAGGGGACAAAGAGAACTGGACCTTGGAAGGGGTGAGAGCGTGCAACGGAGCTGCGATGGAACTGAAATTCCTAATGAACTTGCGGTAGAAATTGGCAAATCCTAAGAAGCGCTGTACGTCCAAATGGCATCACTAGGTACTCATAATGGCCACTAGGGGTGTTGAAAGCAGTCTTCCACTCGTCGCCTTCCCTTATTCTGACCAAGTGATAAGCATTTCTCAAGTCCAACTTTGTAAAAACTTTGGCCCCTTGTAACAGTTACATAAGTTCCATCCATAAGTTACTTGTAACAAAACAAGAAGCGATTAACGGAAGGGGTTCCTGTTCTTAACTGTGATGTCATTTAGTCGCAGTAATCAATGCAAGGGCAAAAGTATTGTCCCTCTTATCCACAAAAAGAATCCAGCACCGGCTGAGGAGGAGGAAGGGCGAATAATACCAGTCTTGAGAGACTGGTATTCATCCATGACCGCACGCTCCCGGTCAGATAGGGAGTACAGACGTCCCTTGGGTGGAAAAGTCCTAGGAGGAGGTCAATGGCACAGTCATAGTGGTGGTGTGGTGGAAGTGTGGTTGCCTTTACCTTATTGAACACCTCGAAATTCCCAGTAGTCCTCAGGAACTGAAGCTAATTCTGCGCACTGGATCTCCTCTGATGAGAGAGTGTCTCCAGGTGCATCTGAGAAGGAAGAGGAGGACGAGAACCCCACAGTAATATAGCTCCAGAGGACCAGTCTATTCGCGGGTTGTGTAAAATGAGCCAGGGGTAGCCCAAGATTACAGGGTGCAGGGTTGAGTGAAACAGGAAAAAAATTATCTTCTCGGAATGATGATCCGAAAAAGATAGGACTACAGGACTTATGTGATGAGTAACGGTGCACAGGAAACGTCCATCAAGAGCGGTAGCCTTGACAAGTCCAAGGGAATTATGGATAATCCCAACCTAGAAGCAAGAGTGCTGTCCATAAAATTGGCATCAGCTCCGGAATCAACAAGTGCTAGAAGACTGCGAGACTAAGAGTTGTTAGTTAACTGAATCTTAGAGAGTTGTCGACTGATATCAGTCTTGATAAAGACTGATATCAGTCTTGATAAAGACTGAGGATCTGGGTGACGTACCTCCTCGTCTAACTGGACAGGTGGCGAGGAAATGGCCCAGCTGGCCACAGTAGATGCAACGCCCCTCCATCATGCATCGATTCCTCTAAGCAGAAGAGAGCCTGGTCCGGCCCACCTGCATGAGTTCTTCAGTTAGAAGAGAAGAGACAGGAGTGGACATCGGGGGCACCGAAAGTACCTCCTCTCTAGAGCCCCTCTCTAGAGAAAGTTGGGAATAGGCCCACTCATGGCCCTCTGCTGAAGCCCTCATCTCACGTTGGCGCAAACCAACCTGCTCCTCCTGAAGATGAAGCCGTTGTCCCTTTGCCTGCAGGGCGGCACGCACTGGATCTGGAGTCCATATTATCATTTAGTGTTATTGCGCCCAAAATGTGGAACTCTCTCCCCCTATCACTCCGTCAGGTTAACACTATCTCTGAATTCAAATCCATGCTCAAAACACACCTATTTTCTGAATGTTACAGTTCTTTGTTTTTGTTTTGTTTTGTTTTTTTCTTCTCTTCCTTTGTCTATTGTTGTTCTGTCTGCTCTCTTTGTCAATTGTCCTCATTGTTGTTTGTTTATTGTATATTGTAAAGCGTCCTTGAGCTCTGGAAAGGCGCTATATAAATAAAACTTATTATTATTATTAATATTATTATTATTATTATTATTATTATCATCATCATCATCATCATCATCATCATTATTATTATTATTATTAGTGGCCAGATTGTACTATCAGGGGCGGGAGTAGCTCAGTGGGTAGAGCAGTCGTCTTTCAACCGGAAGGTAGGCGGTTCGATTCCCACTCTCCACACAGTTCATCCTGTCGTTGTGTCCTTGGGCAAGACACTTAACCCACCTTGCCTCCAGTGGCTGTAACACTGGTAATTACTGTAGAACAATGTAAGTCGCTTTGGATAAAACACTGGAAAGCTCACACTGAGGTAAAGACAATCTGGCAGAGAACAGGGGAAAACACACAGTCTATAAAGGGAACACAATGAGACGCAGGTGGAACACATATGGGGCGGAGCCGGTAATCACAGTGGAGGGAAAGACACAAGGGGAGGAAGACAATCTGGAACACAAACAGGGGTTAAGGATTTCACAATAAGATACAGGAAATGATAAACATTACATAAGCAGACTAACACACAACACTAGGACATGGCAGCTTTAGTTAGGTCCGAGATGTTGTCGTTGGTGTGTTACCATAGGTAGTATAAATATGGATGATATTGTCATTACGATTCGGCAATAAAATGGTCGTTACATCCAGGATTTTCGGCTTTTACTCCATAGTGAAACAATAGTTTTTAAATAGCATAAACGGACGTAATAATCCCCCACCCAGAGTTGTCACATAGTAAAAACTTAGCTCTGGAGACCAGAGCCATCTTTTGTACCAGGCTGTAAACATGTTTTTACACCGTAAATTCGCCATTGGGGTTCTCCTTATATTTCCGCTTTGGAGCCTGGCCTTTGGTGGACAGTGGTATATTGCCGTATTTTGCTGTATTTTGGCATATGGCGGCGCCCTTACGCAACAACAATTTAGGAGGTTCCATGGGAGACGCTTGGTGTTTACACATATTCGGTGCCCTAATTTCCGTCCTTCAAAATTAGATCTTATATCTTAGCCAAAAACAAAACTAAAATTATATTAACTCTCTTCAGGAAGTTTTTGACCAAGAGCGGTTCAAAACCCTTTATGGACGTTTTAAAAACAAGGACCGTTACGCCGCCCGATATGGCGCAACCGGGCCCCACCCTGGAGCCAGGCCCGGGTTGGGGCTCAAATGCGGCGCCTGGTGGCCGGGTCTTCCCCACGGGGCCCGGCCGGGCTCAGCCCGAAAGAGCGGCGTGGGACCGACCTCCCGTGGGCCCACCACCTGCAGGAGGAACCGTAAGGGGCCGGTGCAATGTGGATTGGGTGGCAGTCGGCGGGAGCCTCGGCGACCCAATCCCGGACACAGAATCTAGCTCTAGGGACATGGAATGTCACCTCGCTGGTGGTAAGGAGCCTGAGCTTGTGCGGGAGGTTGAGAGATACCGACTAGAGATAGTCGGGCTCACCTCCACGCACAGCTTGGGCTCTGGAACCCAAATCCTCGAGAGAGGCTGGACTCTCCACTATTCTGGAGTTGCCTGCGGTGAGAGGCGGCGGGCCGGTGTGGGTTTGCTCATTGCCCCCGGCTCAGCCGCCATGTGTTGGAGTTCACCCGGTGAACGAGAGGTCGCTTCCCTGCGCCTTCGGGTTGGGGATAGGTCTCTCACTGTTGTTTGTGCTACGGGCCAAATGGCAGTGCAGAGTAGTACCCGGCCTTCTTGGAGTCTCTGGGAGGGTGCTGGAAAGTGCTCCAACCGGGGACTCCATCGTTCTACTGGGGACTTCAACGCTCACGTGGGTAGCGACAGTGACACCTGGAGGCGTGATTGGGAGGAACGGCCCCTGATCTGAACCCGAGTGGTGTTCTGTTATTGGACTTCTGTGCTAGCAACAGTTTGTCCATAACGAACACCATGTTCAAGCATAAGGGTGTCCATCAGTGCACGTGGCACCAGGACACCCTAGGCCGGAGGTCGATGATCGACTTTGTAGTTGTTTCATCTGACCTCCAACCGTATGTCTTGGACACTCGGGTGAAGAGAGGGGCGGAGCTGTCAACTGATCACCACCTGGTGGTGAGTTGGATCCGATGGCGGGGGAGAAGGCGGGACAGACTTGGCAGACCCAAACGTACTGTGAGGGTCTGTTGGGAACGTTTGGCCGAGTCCCCTGTCAGAGAGATCTTCAACTCCCACCTCCGACAGAGCTTCGACCAGATCCCGAGGAGACTGGAGACATTGAGTCCGAGTGGACCATGTTCTCCACCTCCATTGTCGACGCAGCCACTCGAAGCTGTGGCCGCAAAGTCTCCGGTGCCTGTCGTGGCGGCAATCCCCGAACCCGGTGGTGGACACCGGAAGTAAGGGATGCCGTCAAGCTGAAGAAGGAGACCTATCGAGCCTGGTTGGCTTGTGGGACTCCTGAGGCAGCTGATAGGTACCGGCAGGCCAAGCGGGCTGCAGCACGGGTGGTTGTGGAGGCAAAAACTCGGGTCTGGGAGGAGTTCGGTGAGGCCATGGAAAAAGACTATCGGTCGGCCTCGAAGAAATTCTGGCAAACCGTCCGACGCCTCAGGAGGAAGCAGTGCCCTGCCAACACTGTTTACAGTGGAGGTGGAAATCTGCTGACCTCAACTGGGGATATTGTTGGACGGTGGAAGGAATACTGAGGATCTCCTCAACCCCACCGTCATGTCTTCCACTGAGGAAGCAGAGGCCGAGGGCTCAGAGGTGGACTCGTCCATCACTCAGGCTGAAGTCACTGAGGTAGTTGGGAAGCTCCTCGGTGGCAAGGCACCGGGGGTGGATGAGATACGCCCTGAGTACCTCAAGTCTCTGGATGTTGTGGGGCTGTCTTGGTTGACACGCCTCTGCAACATCGCGTGGCGGTCGGGGACAGTACCTCTGGACTGGCAGACCGGGTGGTGGTCCCTCTTTTTAAGAAGGGGGACCGGAGGGTGTGTTCCAACTACAGAGGATCACACTCCTCAGCCTCCCGGGAAAGTCTATGCCAGGGTACTGGAGAGGAGAATGCGGCCGATAGTCGAACCTCAGATCCAGGAGGAACAATGCGGTTTTCGTCCCGGTCGTGGAACACTGGACCAGCTCTATACCCTCTCCAGGGTGCTGGAGGGATTATGGGAGTTTGCCCAACCAGTCCACATGTGCTTTGTGGATCTGGAGAAGGCATTCGACTGTGTCCTCGTGGTGCCCTGTGGGGGTGCTCTGGGAGTATGGGGCCCGGGGCCCTTTGCTAAGGGCTATCCGGTCCCTGTACGACGACCGAGCAGGAGCTTGGTTCGCATTGCCGGCAGTAAGTCAGACCTGTTCGGTGAATGTTGGACTCCGGCAGGGCTGCCCTTTGTCACCGGTCCTGTTCATTATCTTTATGGACAGGATTTCTAGGCGCAGCCAGGGGCCGGAGGGAGTCTGGTTTGGGGACCACAGGATTTCATCTCTGCTTTTTGCAGATGATGTTGTCCTGTTGGCTCCATCAAGCCAGGACCTTCAATGTTCACTGGGGCGGTTTGCAGCCGAGTGTGAAGCGGCTGGGATGAGGATCAGCACCTCCAAGTCTGAGACCATGGTTCTCAGTCGGAAAAGGGTGGCTTGCCCCATCCAGGTTGGTGGAGAGCTCCTGCCTCAAGTGGAGGAGTTTAAGTATCTCGGGTCTTGTTCACGAGTGAGGGAAGGAAGGAGCGTGAGATCGACAGACGGATCGGTGCAGCTTCTGCAGTAATGCGGTCGATGTACCGGTCTGTCGTGGTGAAGAAGGAGCTGAGCTGTAAGGCAAAGCTCTCGATTTACCAGTCGATCTACGTTCCTACTCTCACCTATGGTCATGAGCTTTGGGTCATGACCGAAAGAACAAGATCCCGGATACAAGCGGCCGAAATGAGCTTTCTCCGCAGAGTGGCGGGGCGCTCCCTTAGAGATAGGGTGAGGAGCTCCGTCACTCGGGAGGAGCTCAAAGTAGCCGCTGCTCCTTCACATCGAGAGGAGCCAGCTGAGGTGGCTCGGGCATCTGTTTCGGATGCTTCCCGGCCGCCTCCCTAGGGAGGTGTTCCGGGCATGTCCCACCGGGAGGAGACCTCGGGGAAGACCTAGGACACGCTGGAGGGACTATGTCTCTCGGCTGACCTGGGAACGCCTCGGTATCCCCCCGGAAGAGCTGGAGGAAGTGTCTGGGGAGAGGGAAGTCTGGGCTTCTCTGCTTAGACTGCTGCCCCAGCGACCGGTCCCGGATAAGCGGTAGAAGATGGATGGATGGATGGAGGATGTTTTTGATCTCCTTTCAGTAATGTTGATGTTGAACAAATTTCTGTCTTATCTTAGAGTTTAACTTATAACACTGTATTCGATCATATATCATATTATAATCCTGAATTCACTTAAAGTGAAACAAAATATTAGAAAAATAGTTTTCTAAGATAATAGGAAACAATGAGCCACAACAATTACAACAAAATTACTGATTTTAATAATTACAAATTGATTTAAATAAATTGATGAAATTAGATACTTTTGTTTTTCCAAAATAGATAAAAAAATACAAAATAGATTACTAACGTGCATAAGCAAATATTTACTAATTATTAGTCGTTGCACCAAAAACAAATACATTATTCCTCCAGCTCCTCCTCCCAAGCCACACAGGTACAGTGAAACCATTTTTCACAGCTGTCACACTGGACCCACAACACCAGTCCTCGTCTGACTCTGGAGGGTCAGGCTGCCAGCACCGGCCACACCGCCACACATCATACTCCAGTTGTTTGGCGTGTGACCTACACAAAGAGGACAATAGAAAGGTCAATATTTTATTGGGTTACATGGTTATGTTATTGGTTATTGGGGAGCCATGTATAGCATTGCATATTAAATGTCTCAATTACTTATCCTACATGAACAAGTCAAAAGGACCACAGTAATTAATCACTTTTGTACACTATATATTGCTTTACACAGCCTATATTGTTGTTAGTATATGTTGTTTGTTGTTGTTACTACCGGTGGATGTCGAGGGTCCAGTGAACAAGGAGAAGAAGATGGAGGAAGATGATTGGATGGCTGTAAAATAAGTGACAAAGAGCTTAGTGACAAATTGTCTACACCTATAACTTGTACAGCAGGTATTATCAAAGTTCATAGTTTATCGTCTTGGCTTCTTAATCTTATTACTTACATTGCAAGGGAGAGGAAGCTCTTGTGGTTCCCCGAAGGCCACTTGCTGCTGACGTTGATGGTTCTAATGAAAAAAATAAAACTAAATACACTACTGTTATTAACAGTTAAATATGGCTTAATGATTGAAAGTGAAAAATAGAGAAATTTACCCTCATGCTCTCTGATCAAAGTCACAGGCAGGCTCACAGGGACTGACGATGGTAATCTGCTGGAGGCAGGCAGCTGAAAACCGCGGAATGCTAAAGAGGGGCGGGGAGGTTGAGGGACCGGAAATGGGATGGCTGGAGCTGGTAGATGACGCCCCAGGGGACATTCCTCTTCAGCGGCTGGGGTGGGAGCCACTAGGCGGGGCAAATGAAGGGTTTGCCAGGCCAATGTCTTCAGACAACTGCTGCTCCTGGTCTTTCCTGGCCAGAGCTTGTGCCTCCCTCCTCGCTGCTCGATCCTCCATCTCCTCGATGGCCTCAATCATCTTCTGAGCGTCAGGACCCAAGGTCTGCCAATATTCGGCCTGATGCTACCAGGGGATGAGTGTGTATTGGGTTGGGGGGAGGACAGGGGGAGGTGGGGATAGAGGGATAGGATCAGGCCTAGAATCAGATGATCCTGGTGGGGTTGGCGGAGCCAATGCAGTTCCTTGATGATGCCCAGAAGGCATAACCCGAGACCAGTCAATGGCCTTCAGGTCCAGAGGGTAAAGGCCACACCTCCGGAACACAGCCACTACAACCCCCGATCCTTTACTCTCTGATATGAGGTGTCTGTGAAGGTTCTCAGCCATCCAGGACATCTTGAAGAAAAGGTTTCATTAAAAGCATCTGGACTAAGTTTTCAAGGTGAAGACATTTCGTCTCTAATTCCAAGAGACTTTATCAATTCTGAGTTCAACTCGTAAGAGAGCTGAGCTTATATCTCTAGAGGGAGGAGTTACCCCTGAAACCAAACCTGATAGACAAGGTTGTTCTGTTCTCACCGGTCAAAACTGGTCCATCCTAACGACAAGATCCCCTCGCACAAACAGAGTAATGTAATTTATGCAGTTCAGTGAAGAGTGCACTGACAGTTATGTTGGAGAAATGAAACAACAACTTCACAACAGGATGTATCAGCACAGAAGAAGCAATCCTGGAGGACCTGAATGTGCAGTTCACCTCCTCCTCAAAGAGAAAGTACATTCCTTTGAGGACAGCATTGTCCGAATTTTGGCCAGAGAGCCCAGATGGAAACCAGAAAAGAGTGGCTAACAGCAGACAACCTGAGGCTTTGTCAGAGGAAACCCGTAACTGGCAGCATACACACAGTAACCTGCCAGGAAATTCTCATCTTCAGGAGTGAGAATTGGCCTCTGACCATGAACACAGTCAGAGGCCACCCTTCCTCCGACTCGGTCATTCAGGCTGGACCTAGGGATCCCAAACTGAGCAGCTGCCTGCCTGATGGTGAGCCTGCCTGCTTCCACCTCCTCCTTGGCTTGTGCCATGGCCTCCGGGGTCCATTTTCTAGTCTTCCTCTCCCTTTTCTTTAACTGCCTAATATTTGGCATCTGTTAATTTACAAAAAAGGAGAATATAAACACAGTTAAAGAGGGATGTTTAAAAATAAATATAAAAACTAAATTTAATTTTTTTTAGCACAAGCAAAAATTTAACAGGTTACCTTTTTAACAAAGTTTTCTCCATTTGTAATCTTGAAAGTCCTGTGAAGAAAATCACTAACACATCTCTGTTCTTTCCTTTTCTCTTATTTTTCATATAATTCCTTTTTTTGTCCTCCTTCCTTTCTCTTTACTTCCTTTCTCTTTGTTTCTTTTGTCTTTTCACCTTTCCTTCTCTTTCTTTTCTTTGTTTCTCCTTCCTTGTTTTATTATTTGCTTTCTTGTTTTCCTTTTCTATATTTCTCCTCTTTCTTCCTTTAAAAATAGCAAATAGATAGCACATTTAGTAAGCTACATTTTGGATCATGTTCTGAAAATGAAACCCATCCTCTCAAGATTCACTCACACACAAATTTTTTTTAATTAAAATCTTTTTCAATAGTAATAAGTAAAATTACATTACATATTTTGCTGAAGCTTTGAAGTGCCATGCCATTGTACTACAGTAATTAGCCACTAGAGGTGAGTAAGGTGGGTTAGGTGTCTTGCCCAAGGACACATCAACAGTATGAACTGTGGGGAGAGTGGGAATCGAACCATCTACCTTCCACTTGAAGGACGACCGATCTAGCCACTGAGCTACTGTCGCCCATGCATTGTTGATTAGATAGCCCATTATTTTAGTTTACAAATCACGTGGGATTTTATTTATATTATTTTATTTTCTCTTCTTAAAAAAAAAACCTGACATTGATTGATTTTACCATCTCTTATCTTTTTTGAATGTTTCTATTTTTTCTGCATCCTGATTTAGACACTTGCAAAGACGAGACTGTTGCCATTTTTTTTTAACTTTTTCACAGAATAAAAAGCATCATAAAGCCTGTGTTGTACACCAGCCTGACCTTTCATTGGTTGGGAGTTAGAAACTGGACTTTTTCATTTTTATCTGGTCAACTAATGTCTAAACAGTTGCACTGTTCCTAAACCACCGTGTGTAACACATCAGTGGCAAGCTCCACAGTAAAACTCTGAGTAAAACTTATGTAGAGAAAAGAATATGACTGAGTGAAGGAGGTTGTTTTGTTTCTATAAACCATAACTGTACTAAAATAGTTTTGCATTAGGTTGAGAGAACATAAATGTAACCTTGCTGTGTCATTTCAGTGTATCATTGTTTATTTCACTGTTAGTGTCATTCAGAATACCTCCAACATGAAGTTTAGCACAATATAATGACAGATATGTGTATATAAGCTATTAAAAAGTTTTCTTCTCAGGACTCCAGCTCAGGAGAGTTTTAAGCTCCTGTGGAGGAGAGCTCTGACAGTGACTGAAGAAGGAGGAGAGCAGGAGCTGGAGCTGTCAGTGAGGAGGACAGACTGAGGGGGGTCAGCTGCTGCAGGACAACAGAGGCAGGTTCCTCAAATATCTACATAAATAATTACACACCCAAATAAACCTCTGTAATCTAAACAGTGCGTGTTGTTCCATTTTCAGGCACAGTTCTCCAGATGGTTGTAACTCGTCTGCCAGGGTTTTTCTGGATGTGATGAAGAACAGACGAGTCACACCAGGATCAGCCGAACCAAACAGGGCTCAGTCAGTGTGGTGCACCTGCCTGAACTGCAGAGTCATGCAAACAGATCTAGAAAACAAAGGCTGGCAACAGGGTCTCAGGCCACAACATGGTGTTTTATTAATTGCACAGTTTATAAGGATATACAGTATAATTATAGATTCTTTCCTGCACATATTTATAATAAAGAAATGTTGCATTGATCCACAGTCTTGTTTTGTTGCTGCCCTTGGTCATGTCCGAGAGAGAGAGACAGAAAGCAAGAGAATAAATTTGAATTGTTTTCATTTTGAGAGACTTTTTGTTGTGTCCAAAAACTGACCTCTCAGTCTTTGGCACAATCGGATGGAATAAGTCATGAAAGCACCAACATTTCAATGCCATAGAGTCTTTATTGTTCACAACCAACACAATAAACAACCTGAGTAGACACACCTTCTCTACTAATGATTGTACATTAGACCCAAGCTTTTATACAGTTTTCACATGACAGTTTATGTCTTATTTCGTTTGGGCTTTGAGGACCCCTCCTTATCTGCATCTTCTTCCTTTGAAACCTGGTTTCTCCAGACAAAGACTCTCTGTCCTGTCCAGTAAATTTTCCCTGTGTGTGTTTGCACAACCACCTTATCATGATTTAAACCATACATTTTTGACATCATGTTTTCTCTTTTACCTTCCCATGATCTTAGCTGTATTATAATAACATATTCTCATCCATGCATAAGTATGGGCGGCAGTAGCTCAGTGGGTAGAGCAGTCGTCTTTCAACTCAAAGGTAGTTGGTTCGATTCCCGCTCTCCACATTTCATACTGTCGTTGTGTCCTTGGCCAAGACACTTAACCCACCTTGCCTCCAGTGACTGTAACACTGGTAATTACTGTAGAACAATGTAAGTCGCTTTGGATAAAAGCGTCAGCTAAATGAATAAATGTAATGTAAGTATAAATCCTAAGATAAGTAACATAAACCCCTCAAAGTGAAAAATAACCTAGTCACACAAAAACATACCCTTCACATAGAAATATTACACCACATTTTCCACTGCTGCATGAGACCTAAACATAATGGTTCTTGTGAGAGTGACTGACACACCTGTCCTCTGTGGAGTTGTGTCTGTGCTAGTTCAGCTGTAGGTGGGAGCACAACTCCAGGGAGAAGACCAAGGGCACGAGGGTCATCTGTCCCCCTGGAGACTTTATAACAAAATAACAATAACAAAACGTTATTATTAGTATTAATATGTTGCTGCTTTGTTACTCTGAAAACACTTTCTCCCAGCTCTTTGGTACGGGTGGTTGGTATAAAAATATAAAACCAATGTAAAGTTTGTCTGTTTAATTCCACTCAGAAAAGGTAAGTACAGCGCTGGTACACAACTCGCAGTTAACATAAGGTCGGCCCACGAGTTGTGTTCCTGGTCAGCTCAGCACCCTAAAAGTCATAACCTTTGGCCACGCCTCACGCAGGAGGGGGCACTTCCTGCCCCAGTATCAGTACTTTTCATTTATGTCTCCAGCCAGCGGTGACCAACTGATTCTAACTGGTTTCAACAGATGAGGTAGTGTCTAATCTATGGTGCAATGCACTGTGCAAAGTGAACAAATAACTATAATAAGTATAAACAGTTATAAGGGTGCATCCAGGGTGCATCTTAATACTAATAGTTTTTGTGTTGGTAATGCTGCATAAATATTTCTTATTCACACATTCAGCTCTAGGGTGCATGTGGCAGAGTGGTTAGCACTTCTGCCTTACAGCAAGAAGGTCATGAGTTCAAAACCCGGCCGACTCCGGTCTTTCTGTGAGGAGTCTGCATGTCCTCCACGTGTTACCGTGGGTTCTCTCAGTACTCCGGCTTCCTCCCACCGTCCAAAGACATGTATGTATAGGTTAATTGGCAACTCTAAAGTGTCCCTAGTAAATGAATGTGAGAGTGAATGGTTGTCTGTCAATGTTTGTCTCTATATGTTATCCCTGCGACTAACTGGCCACTGTCCAGGGTGTACCCTGCCTCAGGCCCAAAGCTGCTGGGATAGGCTCCAGCCACCTGCGACCCCTAATGGGACAAAGCGGTAGAAAATGAATGAATGAATGAACATTCAGCTCTGGCATATACTAACAAAACACACTTTCGTGAGTAAAATATTGTTTTATACTCTTACCAAAAGAGAAGTCACTTGTCCACATCCTTCTGACACGTCTGTTAAATCCAGTTTGTGACAGGGCCTCGTGCTGCAGAACCTGATGCTATGACCTCTTTGTCAGAGCTTTCCACATCCAGAGGAGCATGCTGGCATCTGCAGAGGGCCCACTTCTGCTCGCTGCTGACGTGGTGCAGTGCACCTCACCACTATATCCTAAAATATATTGAATTTAGTCTAAGTGCTATTGTATGTCGTACTTTGGATCACAACTGAGAGACAAATAAATGTAATTTTTGTTACTATAAACAGACCAGTAAAGCATTAGATAAGCTGTGATAACAATTACGTCCTATATTACCTGGCTACATTTATGTCTCTCCTCTCTGTTCTGCGGAGAGACAGCGGCTATGTTCAGTTTAACGAGAGAGACAATGGAGGCAGCGAACAATTTAGAATAAATAGTCAGGTTGAATTCTTGCAAGA
Organism: Neodontobutis hainanensis; assembly: GCA_024349245.1. Lineage (NCBI taxonomy): Eukaryota > Metazoa > Chordata > Actinopteri > Gobiiformes > Odontobutidae > Neodontobutis > Neodontobutis hainanensis. The sequence continues at coordinate 40,962 of JALDNG010003707.1, forward strand.
GTGAGGCAAAACACACACCTGGTCACCAACCATCAACTCAAGCATAAACATTTTTTTATACAAATATGACAACGATGCAATCATAATTCATCTTTTTATATTGTCATTCCTCCGAAAAAAAAAGGCAAAAGGAAAAATGCACTGAGCATTGCTTTAGCATCAGTTGATCGCAATAACTTTTTTTTCTGTTTACTGTTCAATTTGCAGCTTTATCTTAAAACATGTCCAAAATCAGAATACAAATTTTAATTTTCTGTTTTAATCATTGACAGTATAAGGGCTGGACATAGCAAGCCCGCTTCCGGGTCTGAACCTATAAGTTGGCTCCGTCAACCTTGACCCCCATTGACATCCATTGAAAAATCGGCAATTTGGCAATTACAAAGTGATTATTTTTGTGACAGTCATCATTCTAACGCTGTTGCCTTTCTTTGAACACATTCTTATTATTCCCGTAATCGCTATATTGATATTTGTCACATAACACATGATATTAAGATTATTAACTGACCTATCAGATGCCTCCATTCTGCTATGTCTGCTCGCGGGGGCGTGGTCAGCCCCACGTCTTGTTTACGCTGTTCTCGGGAGAAGAAGCTGCTGGATATTTATGGACAGGAGAGAGACCCCTGGAGGCCTAACTATTTTAAATCAGTGAAATTTAAGCCTTTTGCTTCACCCAAAGATTGTTTTGGTTAGTCTTTGTTTTCTGAAGCTTTTTAGCCAGTATGTCTTCGTTTTTTGTTAATTAGTTTGTTAGGTGCTGCTGTTCATGAATGGAGATCGCTTGCTGTTAGCTAAAAGCTAATGCTAGCTGTGTTTGATTTAACTCAGCTGATTTAAATCACTTTTTCATCGTACAACTGTACTAAATGAACCACGCTCCAGTTTCTAGATGAGTACATTTTTGCATGTCTTAAAATACTGCTCAGAATATATACATTTGTTATACGTTTTTAGCTGACCCAAAGGTGGCTCTCTACCATTTTAACGTTAACTTAATATGATACACTGGACCAAACTTGGTAATAATATGATATATGGTCATATCTAACCTTCAATTTGGAAGGAATAAAGCATAATGCACTTATAGTTTTAGTAACATAAGAATAAATGTCTCTGACTGAATAATTACTGTATATAATGTATTTACAAACCCAGTAAATGCCATAATATAATCATAATAATAATAAAAGCAAAAATTAGAAGTGGGCTTAATGTACTCTTTTACAAAGAGTGGGTGTGTCTGGGTTGTGTCATTTTGGTAAATACATTTGACACGTCCCTGTTTTATGAAAATAGATATTGTTCTCTTTCACAGATTTCATAAAGGTGAGGCTGAACAGAAGAAAGGCTCTGGGTTGTGGTGTAGGGTTGCCACCTGTCCCAGTTTTACCGGGATTGTCCTTCTTTTTAATAACCTGTCCCGGGAAATGTATCCACTCTCTCGGGACACTGAATGTCCCGGTTTTCGAAAGGCTACGTGAATATGTGTGTTCAATTTACTATTTTCTCACTTGAAATAGCCTATGCATTGTGCACAGAGTGGTCGGTGTCTCAGGGTGTCTCTTGTGTGTAGAATGCGCTATAATTGGCTCTGGGAAGGGTGTGTCGTGTGACGTGACCTAGGCTATGTCCTCTAGCGTCTGTCTTGGCAGCTAGCCAGTTAGTACAGGCGGCAAATTGAAGCAGTGAGAAGATTGTACGTCCTCAACATCGTAGGTCGTTAGTGTTAACATGGGTGGGGAGACGGAGGATGAAGATGACAGTGTGTCAACAAAGACTGACAGGCCAGTAAAAAAAAAAATGAAACATTCGACCTATTTTAATAATGACTGGTTGAAAAATGACAATTACTCCACATGGCTAAAGCAAACACCACGCGATGCACTATATGCTACTTGCTCCGTATGCTCAGTTAAAATTCTTGTTAAACATGAAGGCAAAACTGCATTGGATGCTAAAGCGAAGAAACATCAGAGTCGCGTTCAAGTAACCAGCCAAACAAAGGCAATTTCATCATTCATGATTACAAAAACTCAGAGGACAAAATTACTGTCGCCGAATTAACAGCTACCTATCATGTGCGACATGGCCATAGCTATCTGTCAACTGACTGTGGGAACAAGGTCAGTGCAAAAATATTCAGTGACTCTGATATTGCAACTAAAATGTCTTGTGGCAGAACTAAAAGTGAGGCCTTAGTGGAAAATGTGTTGGCACCCTTTAGCCAGCAAAGATTAGCAGCAGAGTTGCAGAAAGCGCACTATTTTGCAGTATGTTCTGATGCATCCAATTCTGGGCACACAAAATTGTTTCCCTACACAGTCCAGTATTTTTGTGCATCCGAGGGTGTGAAGTTTGGATTGTTAGACTTTTCCGACGACTCCAATGAATCTAGTGAAGACATATTCAAACAAATAGTGTTTATTACTGAGAACAATGGACTTACAGTCAGCCAGATCAGTGCATATGGTGCAGATAACGCATCAGTTAATTTTGGTCGGCACAACTCAGTTTTTCAGAAACTCAGAGAAGCTAACCCACAAATTGTGAAGGGAAATTGCAAGTGTCACATCATAAACAACACTGTCAAAGCAGCTAATCGTGTCTTTAGTGCTGGAGGGTGTGATGTGGAGGCCCTTGTGCTGAAGGTGTATAGTGAATCCAAGAATTTGATTCATCTATTAGAGTGCTCGAGAGTGACGTTTACTCTGTGATGAACCGATTGCGGAGTCAGCTGATCGCAAGGCGCACAGACAAATTCTATGGCAGCAAAGCAAAACAAATACTGAGGAGCCTTTTACCCCAGCGACAGGAACAGTTCAGGAGCCTGGTGGACAGATTTTTGAGAAGGCAGTGCTGTATCTTGAGGATAAATTAATGACTTCAATGACCAGATTCTTGCACACATTGACTGTCTTCATGAAGGACAATCACTGCAGTGGTCATAGTTGGAAGTTTTAGTGGAAAAGCTGGTCCTGGATGTTGAAGAAGACAAGCTGTATGGTGATGTAGTCAGTCTGAATGAGGTCTTACACACCATTCCAACAGACCTTACCCCAGACAGAAAGTGGGCCTATTTTTTTAGCAAGGCAACTGAATCCACCGAGCTGTTGAAAGTAGTTGCTTTTGTTTTTTCCATACCAGTCAGTAATGCCTATGCAGAAAGAGTGTTCAGTCATATGGAGGATGTTTGGTCAAAAAAGAAACAGACTGTCAGTTGCAATGGTGAAGTCTGAGCTTCAGGTCAGATTGAATTTCAAAGTCATGCACTAAATTCAAGACATTCATTGAAGAACAGAAACCACTGATAGCTGCAGCATAGGGAAACGCCAAGTATAGATGGAAGACTAGGTAAGCTAAGGCCTATTTATGTATGATTTTGTTATTCCAATGTCAGATTGAGACAGACTAAATAAAAGTGGCTATATATGTGGATAAGGTATGGTAAATGCAAAACTAATAATGCCATCCCTCTACTTATTTATTTAGCAAAGAGGAAGCAAAAGCAAGCAGAAGTACCAGTATCTAAGCAATCAGGTAAGCTATAAGTTAAGTAAGATAAGTGAGAATACTTGAAATGTTTAAAATATTCACGAGTCATGACGAAGCACAATCTTACTGCACAAAGGCCAATTTTGTGTTGTGGGTCTAATGTCTAATGGACATTTTTACTTGTGAGCAAAGCGGTCGGTCCGGTCATCGATTTGTCCAGGTTTTTTATCAGACATTGGTGGCAACCCTATTTTGGTGTGAGCACTTTGAAGAGGATATTCAGACAAAGGTCTTTGGCTTTCAGCTGCACAGATAAGGAAACTGAAAAACAAAAATCAAAACTGGTTTAACACATATTAAAAATATGTGGTTTACCCCATCTTAAAAATACAGCATCTTTGTCTACAATTTCTAAATAACCAGTTTTTTAAAAAAGGTAGGCAACGTGTCTATTTTAAGTTGAAGAAAACTTGTTAACCACAGATGATAAGATAGATATTATCCAGAAACTATAATTCTAAATGATCAACTTTATATATTTTTACAACGTACAGTTTATTATTACGAGGCTATCTAATGATAAGCAGTTTAGTACTATTGTTAGCTGTAGATGTATTTTTGAACAAAGATGACAAACATGGTGCTTAGTAAAGTAGGAGAATATTTAAAAACATAGATATTGGTGTAAAAGTGAAATTCACCTGAAGTAGAGCAGCAGCAGAGGCACCGCTAACACAGGGACGGTGAAGGAGCAGAGATGCTAAGTTTAGCTCAGGTCTCTGTCGGAGCCAATAACGGTAGAAGGGGTAAATAGTAGTCACCTGAAAGGGATATAATCATTAAATTAGATGCTTACCTAATAATACACTTCGTTTTACCAATATATTATTCTATACATAATTTGGGTAAAAATTAAATATAAGAAATGCAATTAGTTTTAATAACTTATGCCATTAGTTATTAAAACAAGATTTAACAATAAAAAGGAAACACTGCTCTGGTTACAGTTAACTACTAGTATATGTTCGCTTGCAGGTACAATAATCTTTTTAATACCTTAAAAAAATACTTTCAATACTATATATAGATTAAAATCAAGTAATCTATAGGTAGTTGTCAAAATAAGTCATTATGAGTGAAATTAATGAAATTAAAAAATTCAATTACAAATAAATATAACATTTACCTTAAGTTAGCCAGCAGTCAAAATGCAGCAAAGACAGAGGATGTGCTTGGTCAGCGCCTTCTACCGTCAATGGCTTTGCCGCTATCTGCAGGACTTTCAACTTTCAACTTTCAACAAGCCCGGTTCTGATTGGCTCGCTGGTTACCATGCTGACGCGCACTCAAACCTAGCTCATATGCCCAAATTAGGACTTCTGGCTCCATAAAATCAACATGGCGACCCCCATAGCGTCTAAAAATGGCGACTGAAATGGCTTCATTTTTGAGGTTCGTAACGCTATGGGTGATGTCACACTCCTTATGTTCAGCCCTTCTACAGTCTATGGTTTTAATTTAAATTTAAAATTCTTATGTAACAGCCAGTGTTGGAAGTAACAACGTTAGAGTATAACGGCGTTACTAACGGCGTTAATTTTTCATTCAATTTAATTAATTACCTTTCCCATCGTTATAACGTCGTTATTGTTACTGAGAATGTAAAGTGTCACGTTACTACAATTTGGGTGAATAAAACGTGAGGTGTCATGCTTTGGCTACACATCAGCTGCTGCTGGAGAGCAGGGTGTGTGGGCGGTGCACTGCTCACGCGGTCTCATTGCACGTGCTGACTTCCACTAAACACAAGAGAGCGAGCCGGGGAATCTCAAAGGTAGCATTCTTGAACTGAAAGTACCTGCACTACTTCTCTTTAATTGAAATTAAAGGCAAGAATGTTTCTGTAACATGCACGCTATGTCCAGGATAAAAAGACTTTATCCATGTCTGCCTCAAGCAACTCAAACATTTTGAAGCACCTCACATCAACACATGCTAACACGAAACTTGTTGCTGCTAACACAACCCCAAAGGCAGCTAGTGTAAGTTCCAGCGAAGGAGACAGATCCTCTGTTAAAACAAGCAACTCTCAATTTTACATGTCAGCAACAACCACTGGTTTAGTTGTTAGATGAGGAGTATTTTAGAATAGAATAATATATTTCTTCATTTTCTATGAGAATGAACAACATGTTAATCTACTGAGAGAGTTGGATTGTGTTCTGTTTATTGTGCAATAATTTACAGGTACAGAGATTTGCACTACTTATTGGACAGATCTTCCTTTGTTTTTTTTTACCCAAGTTTACATTTCTGTGACTTAATTTTCCATCCATCCATCTTCTACCGCTTATCCGGGGCCGGGTCGCGGGGGCAGCAGTCTAAGCAGAGAAGCCCAGACTTCCCTCTCCCCAGACACTTCCTCTAGATACCGAGGCGTTCCCAGGCCAGTCGAGAGACATAGTCCCTCCAGCATGTCCTAGGTCTTCCCCGAGGTCTCCTCCCGGTGGGACATGCCCGGAACACCTCCCTAGGGAGGCTTCCGGGAGGTATCCGAAACAGATGCCCGAGCCACCTCAGCTGGCTCCTCTCGATGTGAAGGAGCAGCGGCTCTACTTTGAGCTCCTCCCGAGTGACCGAGCTCCTCACCCTATCCCTAAGGGAGCGCCCCGCCACTCTGCGGAGAAAGCTCATTTCGGCCGCCTGTGTCCGGGATCTTGTTCTTTCGGTCATGACCCAAAGCTAATGACCATAGGTGAGAGTAGGAACGTAGATTGACTGGTAAATCGAGAGCTTTGCCTTACAGCTCAGCTCCTTCTTCACCACGACAGACCGGTACATCGACCGCATCACTGCAGAAGCTGCACCGATCCGTCTGTCGATCTCACGCTCCTTCCTTCCCTCACTCGTGAACAAGACCCCGAGATACTTAAACTCCTCCACTTGAGGCAGGAGCTCTTCACCAACCTGGAGGGGGCAAGCCACCCTTTTCCGACTGAGAACCATGGTCTCAGACTTGGAGGTGCTGATCCTCATCCCAGCCGCTTCACACTCGGCTGCAAACCGCCCCAGTGAACATTGAAGGTCCTGGCTTGATGGAGCCAACAGGACAACATCATCTGCAAAAGCAGAGATGAAATCCTGTGGTCCCCAAACCAGACTCCTCCGGCCCCTGGCTGCGCCTAGAAATCCTGTCCATAAAGATAATGAACAGGACCGGTGACAAAGGGCAGCCCTGCCGGAGTCCAACATTCATCGGGAACAGGTCTGACTTACTGCCGGCAATGCGAACCAAGCTCCTGCTCCGGAGCTAGGGCCGCAAAGGGCCCCGGACTCCATACTCCCAGAGCACCCCCCACAGGGCACCGCGAGGGACACAGTCGAATGCCTTCTCCAGATCCACAAAGCACATGTGGACTGGTTGGGCAAACTCCCATAATCCCTCCAGCACCCTGGAGAGGGTATAGAGCTGGTCCAGTGTTCCACGACCGGGACGAAAACCGCATTGTTCCTCCTGGATCTGAGGTTCGACTATCGGCCGCATTCTCCTCTCCAGTACCCTGGCATAGACTTTCCCGGGGAGGCTGAGGAGTGTGATCCCTCTGTAGTTGGAACACACCCTCCGGTCCCCCTTCTTAAAAAGAGGGACCACCACCCCGGTCTGCCAGTCCAGAGGTACTGTCCCCAAACGCCAGAGGCGTTGTTGCAGAGGCGTGTCAGCCAAGACAGCCCCACAACATCCAGAGACTTGAGGTACTCAGGGCGTACCTCATCCACCCCTGGTGCCTTGCCACCGAGGAGCTTCCCAACTACCTCAGTGACTTCAGCCCGAGTGATGGACGAGTCCACCTCTGAGCCCTCGCCCTCTGCTTCCTCAGTGGAAGACGTAACGGTGGGGTTGAGGAGATCCTCAAAGTATTCCTTCCACCGTCCAACAATATTCCCAGTTGAGGTCAGCAGATTCCCACCTCTACTGTAAACAGTGTTGGCAGGGCACTGCTTCCCCTCCTTAGGCGCCGGACGGTTTGCCAGAATTTCTTGAGGCCGACCGATAGTCTTTTCCATGGCCTCATCGAACTCCTCCCAGACCCGAGTTTTGCCTCCACAACCACCCGTGCTGCAGCTCGCTTGGCCTGCCGGTACCTATCAGCTGCCTCAGGAGTCCCATACGCCAACCAGGCTCGATAGGTCTCCTTCTTCAGCTTGACGGCCTCCCTTACTTCCGGTGTCCACCACCGGGTTCGGGATTGCCGCCACGACAGGCACCGGAGACTTTGCGGCCACAGCTTCGAGTGGCTGCGTCGACAATGGAGGTGGAAAACATGGTCCACTCGGACTCAATGTCTCCAGTCTCCTCGGAATCTGGTGAAGCTCTGTCGGAGGTGGGAGTTGAAGATCTCTCTGACAGGGGACTCGGCCAAGCGTTCCCAACAGACCCTCACAGTACGCTTTGGGTCTGCCAAGTCTGTCCGACCTTCTCCCCCGCCATCGGATCCAACTCACCACCAGGTGGTGATCAGTTGACAGCTCCGCCCCTCTCTTCACCCGAGTGTCCAAGACATACGGTCGGAGGTCAGATGAAACAACTACAAAGTCGATCATCGACCTCTGTCCTAGGGTGTCCTGGTGCCACGTGCACTGATGGACACCCTTATGCTTGAACATGGTGTTTGTTATGGACAAACTGTTGCTAGCACAGAAGTCCAATAACAAAACACCACTCGTGTTCAGATCAGGGGCCGTTCCTCCCAATCACGCCTCCAGGTGTCACTGTCGCTACCCACGTGAGCGTTGAAGTCCCCCAGTAGAACGATGGAGTCCCCGGTTGGAGCACTTTCCAGCACTCCTCCCAGAGACTCCAAGAAGGCCGGGTACTCTGCACTGCCATTTGGCCCGTAAGCACAAACAATAGTGAAAGACCTATCCCCATCCCGAAGGCTCAGGAAGCGACCCTCTCGCTCACCGGGTGAACTCCAACACATGGCGGCTGAGCCGGGGGCAATGAGCAAACCCACACCAGCCCGCCGCCTCTCACCGCAGGCAACTCCAGAATAGTGGAGAGTCCAGCCTCCCTCGAGGATTTGGGTTCCAGAGCCCAAGCTGTGCGTGGAGGTGAGCCCGACTATCTCTAGTCGGTATCTCTCAACCTCCCGCACAAGCTCAGGCTCCTTACCCGCCAGCGGTGACATTCCATGTCCCTAGAGCCAGATTCTGTGTCCGGGGATTGGGTCGTCGATGCTCCTGCCTTCGACTGCCACCCAATCCACATTGCACCGGCCCTTCACGGTTCCTCCTGCAGGTGGTGGGCCCACGAGAGGTCGGTCCCACGTCGTTCTTTAGGGCTGAGCCCGGCCGGGCCCCATGGGGAAAGACCCGGCCACCAGGCGCCGCATATGAGCCCCAATCCCGGGCCTGGCTCCAGGGTGGGGCCCCGGTTGCGCCATACTGGGCGACATAGCGGTCCTCGATTTTAAACTGTCCATAAAGGGTTCTGAACCGCGCTTTGTCTGGCTTAATTTTGCACTTGAATTTTATTTTCAATATTAATTATATACGTTTTTATTCCTATGTATATCATATGGCAGGCTACAATCTATCGGGTTGAAATAAATACCAAATGTTCTAAAATACTATATAGTGTTTTTATTCTTAATTTAAACATCGTTGATATTTAAGCTGTAGAGCGTAATAATGTTATAGAACATAAAAATATCTTAATATGTTACTTTGCTGAGTAACTGAGTAGCGCCCAGCAGCACCAAAGGCGTGCTGCATTCTCCACAACATTTGTGGTATTTGTGGTGTGTATAAAGTGTTTTAGTGCACTACACACCTATGTGCTTCACTACTGGTTTCCTCTCTGGTGCATATGGAAGACCTTTTGTGTCAGATCCACTCCGTCTCCCTCAGGGATCCGCTCCACTTTCCTTCTTCTTCCTTCATCTCATCACTGCCACCTGTCCCAAGCACCTGCAATCTATTGCCATCAGTGAGGTATTTAAACCGCTCCTTTCCAACTCTTCCCTGCCAGATCGTTTAGCAGACTTTGTGTGAATGTTTCCAGCGTATATTACAGCTCTTATTCCAGCCCTCGCTCCAGCCCTCGCCCCAGTCCTCGCTCCAGGTCTCAGGTTTGGACTCCAGCTAGCAGCCCAGTCCCTCGGCTTGGTCTCCAGTCACCGGCTCGGCACCAGGCTTCAGCGCAGCTCTACGACTCACTCCAATGCTCAGCCCAGCATCTCGGCTTGGTCTCCAATCACCGGCTCGGCTCCAGGCTTGGCGCAGCTCTCGGCTCACTCCAACTCTCAGCCCAGCTTCCCGGCTTGGTCTCCAGTCACTGGCTCGGCACCAGGCTTCAACGCAGCTCTACGACTCACTCCAACTCTCAGCCCAGCTTCCCGGCTTGGTCTTCAGTCACCGGCTCGGCAGCAGGTCTCGGTTTAGCTCCACGGTTCAACTCCAACTCTCGGTCCAGCTCCTCGGCTTGGTTCCCGTCCACGACTTCACTTCAGCCATCAGCGCAGTTCCTCCGCACGGACTACAGTCTCAGATCTCCTATCCAGCTTCCTGTCACTATCTGTACTTAAATAAAGAATCACTTACCTTCACTGTATTGTGCGCATTTGACTCCTCAGTCCCACATTACAGAACGATCTGGCCCAGATGGACTCAGCCAAAGCAGAGAAAGTAATAGATCGATTCACCATTATTGAAGAAACTCTTCAAAATCATGCAGCCCAAATGAACACTATTTCCGCCGGGTTCCAGCGGATTGTGTCTCAACAGGAAGACGCCTTCCAGGCCATGTCAAATCAGATCCATCTCCTGACTTCTCAGCTAGCCAAGATTCCAAAGACCACAGAGAGTCTGGTCTCCGTTCCACCTTCAGATCCTGTTTCCCCGGTGGTTCAACCAATCCCGGTCCAGGAGCCTCGGGTCGGGACTCCAGAACGTTACTTCGGAGAGGCAGGTGGTTGTAATACCTTTTTGGTAAACTGTTCAATCCTGTTTGCTCTGCAACCCCACACCTTCGCCACAGAGAGAGCCAAGGTGGCCGTTGTCATTAATCACCTGACGGGGCGCGCACGTCTCTGGGGAACAGCAGAGTGGGAGAGAGATACCCCGGCCTGCTCTAGTTTCCAGTCCTTATCTACTGAACTCCGTAAGGTGTTTGACGCGGAGGATCAGGAGGGCGCGGCGGCTAGGGGCCTTTTTCAACTAAAACAGGGACCCCGTTCAGTGGCGGATTATTCCATTGAGTTTGACGCTTGCTCGGCAGAGTGGATTTAACGCTCCTGCACAACACCAGGCTTTCATTCTCGGGTTGGCCGAACACATGAAAGATGAGCTTGCCACTCGGGAGCTTCCGGTAGACCTGGATGATTTAATCCGTATGTCAATCAGAGTTGATCAGCGAGTTCGAGCTCGTCGGAGGAGTGGGCTACCCGGAGTCCTCGTTGCCTTCCTCTAGATGCCCAGCGATCACAGTTCTCTGTATCCACAACAGATTCCAGTGCCACCACAGATTCCAGTGAACCCATGCAAATTGGCCACTCTCATCTCACTCCTGAGGAGAAGCTACGAGCGAAGGAGTAACCTTTGTATGTATTGTGGGGTTTGGGACATGTGGCATTGGTCTGCCCGTTAAAGGACAGGCTCAGCAGTAGATGGAGGAGTACTGTTGAGTCTTACAGAGGAGTCTCCTCCATCAATCGCCCACTTGTCCATGTCCAGCTGCTGCTTCCTGGGGGCCACAAACATTAACTACATTCATTGACTCTGGGGCAGACGGCAGTTTTATGGACGAGACTTTGGCTCTTCAGTTGGGGTTGTCACGAGTTCCCCTACCCAAACCGGTTCCTGCACGGGCTCTGGATGGACACCTCCTGGGTACCGTGACCCACCGGACCAGTCCCGTGGTCCTACTGATCTCTGGGAACCATCAGGAGACCCTTGAATTTTTCCTAATTCATTCTTCAGAGATTCCATTGATTTTGGGTTATCCCTGGTTGCGACGCCATAATCCTCACATTGATTGGGACACTGGGGCAATATTGGGGTGGAGTCATTCTTGTCATTCTGTTTGTCTTCAGTCAGCGGGAGTACCCAACCCGCTACCTGGTACACCTGTATCCTCTCTGCCGGCCAACGTTCCCAGGGAGTACCAGGATTATAAGGAGGTCTTTATATAAGGCCAAAGCCACAGCCTTACCTCCGCATCGGCCATATGACTGTGCTATTGACTTGCTTCCTGGCACCTCACCTCCTAGAGGCCGATTATATTCCTTATCCGCTCCTGAAAGAGAGGCCATGGACCTTTACATTAAAGATGCGTTGGCAGCTGGAATAATCAGGCCGTCTTCATCACCAGCGGGGGCAGGGTTTTTCTTTGTGGGGAAGAAAGACAAGACTCTCCGACCTTGCATTGATTACCGTGGACTTAACGAGATCACCGTAAAGAACAGGTATCCGCTTCCTCTTTTGACCTCCGCTTTTGAACTCCTGGAGGGGGCAACAGTGTTTTCCAAATTGGATCTTCGCAACGCATACCACCTGGTTCGCATCCGAGAGGGGGGCGAATGGAAGACAGCATTTAACACCTCGTCAGGCCATTATGAATATCTGGTGATGCCTTTTGGACTGACTAATGCTCCCGCCGTTTTCCAGAACCTGGTTAATGATGTGTTACGGGACATGCTCGACCGGTTCGTGTTTGTCTACCTGGATGATATCCTCATCTTTTCCAAGAATCACAAGGAACACGTACATCATGTCCAGTAAGTTCTTCAACGCCTGCTGGAGAATTCGCTTTTTGTCAAGGCTGAGAAATGCGAGTTTCACGCACCCAGTGTCTCTTTCCTGGGTTACATTGTTGCCCAGGGAAAAATTCAGATGGACCCTTCCAAGGTGTCGGCAGTATTGGATTGGCCATCTCCGTGCAGTCAAAAGCAACTGCAGCGCTTTTTGGGATTTGACAACTTCTATAGACGTTTCATCCGTGGCTATAGTACCTTGGCGGCTCCTCTAACAGCACTTACCTCATCTAAGGTTCCGTTCCTCTGGTCCAGTGAAGCCGAGTCAGCATTCCGTGACTTGAAGCTTCGTTTTTCTTCAGCTCCAGTGCTTATCATCCCAAACTCTGATAGTCAGTTTGTCGTAGAGGTGGATGCTTCCGACATGGGAATAGGCGCAGTTCTGTCCCAATGTTCTCCTTCAGACCAGAAATTACACCCGTGTGCCTATTTTTCTCGTCGCCTGTTTCCCGCTGAACAGAACTACGACATAGGTAATAGGGAGTTGCTGGCAGTTAAGCTAGCCTTGGAGGAGTGGCGGCACTGGCTGGAGGAGCCGAACAACCTTTTCTTGTGTGGACTGACCACAAGAATTTGGAGTATATCCGGTCAGCCAAACGCTTGACATCGCGTCAAGCCCGTTGGTCGTTGTTCTTTACTCGATTTAATTTTGTTTTGTCATTCCGACCAGGGTCCCGGAATCAGAAACCTGACGCACTTTCTCGGCAATTCCAGAAGGAGGAGACATCTTCTGAGGTGACCTCCATCTTATCTCCATCCCAGCTGGTAGCAGCCGTCACCTGGCCCATTGAAGAGCTCGTCAAAGCAGCCTTGAACACCATCATGGTTCCCAGTTCCTGTCCAGAGGGGAGACTATTTGTTCCTGCGGGGTTGCGGTCTGAGGTTCTTCAGTGGGTTCACTCGTCTCAACTCGCTTGCCATCCCGGGATTCGGCGGACACTCTCTTTTCTCCAACGGCGGTTCTGGTGGCCTAAGGAGGAAGAGGATGTTCGGGCATTTGTCTCGGCATGTCCGGTCTGTAGCCAGCAGAAGCCATCTCATCATGCTCCATCTGCGCTTCTTCGGCCACTTCCGGTTCCCAGAAGACCTTGGTCTCACATGTCTCTGGATTTACGTTACGGTCTACCAGAGTCAAATGGCAACACGGTGATCCTTTCCATCATTGACCGTTTTTGAAGATGGCTCACCTCATAGCTCTGCCTACGTTGCCTTCAGCAAGGGAAACGGCAGAGCTTGTTCTCCAGAATGTCTTCCAGATCCATGGACTACCAATGGACATTGTGTCGGACCGGGGACCCCAGTTTACGTCCACAGTTTGGCGGGAGTTTTGTTCTCTTTTAGGGGCTACTGTCAGCTTGTCCTCTGGATTTCACCCGCAGTCCAATGGCCAGATGGAACGGTTGAACCAGGAGATGGAGTCGGCCTTGAGGTGCATGGCTGGACAAACTCCATCCTCCTGGTCCTCTCAGCTATTGTGGGTGGAGTATGCTCACAACTCCTTGACGAGTTCGGCTACTGGAAAGTCCCCTTTCCAGTGCGTCTAGGGTTCCAACCACCACTATTCCCTGCCCAGGAAAGGGAAGCTAATGTTCCATCCATTCAAGCCCTCATCCGCCGTTGCAGAGGGACATGGAACAGGGCTCGTGCGGCACTCCTACGAGCTTCCACCCAGTATTCGGCAGCAGCCAATCGCCACCACAAGCAGAGTCCCCAGTACAAGGTGGGGGATCGGGTCTGGCTATCCACCAGAGACATTCCTCTCAGAGTGGAGTCTAAGAAATTGGCTCCACGATTCATTGGTCCCTTCACTATAGTGAAGATCATCAACCCAGTGGCGGTAAGGTTGAAGCTTCCCCGGTCTATCCGAATTCACCCAACATTTCATGTATCCAGGATCAAGCCCCTTCAGGAGAGTCCTCTGGTTCCCGCCACCAGGCCCCCGCATCCCGCCCAGCTCGTCGGAGGTGCTCCAGCATATTCGGTGCGACGGCTCCTTAGATCTAGACGCTGTGGTCGAGGCATTCAGTACCTGGTGGACTGGGAGGGGTATGGTCCAGAAGAACGTTCTTGGGTTCCTGCCCGTCACATTCTGGATCCACAGTTAATTAGGGACTTCCATGCTTCACACCCCGGACAGTCAGTTGGGACGTCCGGTGCCATTCCTTGAGGGGGGGGGTTTGTCAGATCCACTCCGTCTCCCTCAGGGATCCGCTTCACTTTCCTTCTTCTTCCTTCATCTCATCACTGCCACCTGTCCCAAGCACCTGCAATCTATTGCCATCAGTGAGGTATTTAAACCGCTCCTTTCCACCTCTTCCCTGCCAGATCGTTCAGCAGACTTTGTGTGAATGTTTCCAGCGTATATTACAGCTCTTATTCCAGCCCTCGCTCCAGCCCTCGCTCCAGCCCTTGCTCCAGCCCTCGCTCCAGGTCTCGCCCCAGGTCTCAGGTTTGGACTCCAGCTAGCAGCCCAGTCCCTCGGCTTGGTCTCCAATCACCGGCTCGGCTCCAGGTTTCAGCGCAGCTCTACAGCTCACTCCAACGCTCAGCCCAGCATCTCGGCTTGGTCTCCAATCACCGGCTCGGCTCCAGGCTTCAGCGCAGCTCTACGGCTCACTCCAACTCTCAGCCCAGCTTCCCGGCTTGGTCTTCAGTCACCTGCTCAGCACCAGGTCTCGGTTTAGCTCCACGGTTCAACTCCAACTCTCGGTCCAGCTCCTCGGCTTGGTTCCCGTTCACGACTTCACTTCAGCCATCAGCGCAGTTCCTCCGCACGGACTACAGTCTCAGATCTCCTATCCAGCTTCCTGTCACTATCTGTACTTAAATAAAGAATCACTTATCTTCACTATCTTGTGCGCATTTGAGTCCTCAGTCCCACATTACACTTTTGAGTATTTATTCTGATATCAGCTATAATTTTCTTTACTTTTAAGGCTTTTGGGTCACCGCTAGTGGTGTCATTTTGTAAACTAGTGAAATAGTAAGGACAAAATTGCTTACTAGTACAACTAGTAGACACTTTTTGACCATATCAATACTACTACTATTAGTACTCATACTACTAGTACTACTAGTTGGACAAAGTTTATCTACATGTACAACTAGTGAGGTCCAAAACTGTCACTAGTGCCACTTTATTCTGAGTATGGAGTTGGACAGGAGCATAAATTGAGCCTTACAATTGGTTCTTCACTCTGTAATTTCTACACTGGCCAGTAATAATCCCGGTCCTACCTTCTTACAGTCCACAAGTGATACTCGTACTACTAATATAAATTATAAAGAGGTTATTTTTTAATAACAGCAAAATACTTAACTAAACTTGTTACTATTAATACTAGTGGACACCATATTACTTACTTGTTTATCAGCTGACAAACAAAAGCCACTTGTTACACATAATGTTTACTAGTTGTACTAGTAGACAACAGAAAGACAACTAGTGAATGTTTTAAAAGAGATAGATGTGGCAATTTTTTTAAGACAAGACTGGCAACCAACAGTGCACAGTGACAAACTCTTGAGAGAGCACAACAATAAATGACGTAGAATAAGTCACTAGAAAATGCGCTCTCAAAGTTCCAGTATGCCACTTATTCTTAACACTGTAGTGGTACAGTGGCAGAGGGGTTAGCACTTCCCATCAAGTGTAGGGAGTTTGCATGTTCGCCCCGTGTCTGCACAAGTTTCCCATACCAGTAAAGACACGTACAGTATTTTCTCACACACATAGGGCCAGGATCACACTGCAAAGGTTTTGTAATCTCAGTGGGACTTTCCTGGATAAATAAAGGTTAGATAAAAATAAAAACATACCTAACATTTACTCAGCAAACTCTTAGAAAGCCGAACAAGCAATTCCATGCAAACATTTCTACTTTGACAGCTCTGTTTTTAATGTTAACCCATCAGCAAGCTCACACCAAAGTCTAAAACAAGTTGTTTAAGTGTCACAAGTTAACTTTGGACTGAGCCACAAGACAACCTGACCTCAGTGCTCTGCTCTCTCCAACTACTCAGCAGGAATATTAATCAACCATTACCTTTGTGCCAAAACGTACATAGTTTCACTTAATAGTTTCACTTTCACAAATCAGATTAATTATCAACAGCAAGTGACAGCGGTTTCATATAATACATCCACCAAGGTAATATCCTGCATGGGTTTTATACAGGCATTGACACAGACACCTTTCCCCAGTTCACCTGATGCAGTTGGATTTGCACAAAAATATAAACTAGATTAACAAAGGGTTCCTGTTTGCTGTGGTGGGCTGTTTTTTAAATAAAAAATATAGTTTCTGTAGCCTCTTCCATGTTAATGTTACTTCCTTTCTGATGTGTGACTGAACTTAGTTTAGATGTTTGCTTTATTGACCATAACCCAGCTGTTATTCTAAACATTATATGTAACTTAGCATAGTTTAAGAATTATCCATTCATCCATCTATATTATACCACTTATCTGAAGCCAGGTCGTGGGGGCAGCAGTCTAAGCAGAGAATTTCCCTCTCCCCAGACACTTCCTCCAGCTCTTCCGGGGGGATACCGAGGCGTTCCCAGGCCAACCGAGAGACATAGTCCCTTCAGCGTGTCCTAGGTCTTCCCCGGGGGTTTAAGAATTAATAGACACATTAAATGGGATTTCTTTGACAGCAGCTTTAAAGGAGACAATTGTTAAATAATGTAGATATAAAAATGACACTGTATAAGTTAGGCCCTTATTAGTTAGCTTAAATAAACCAAGCTCCAGACTGAGAAGTACGTTTGGTGGGTTTCCGTTTATTGTACACAAAACACAAAGTGATAAATTAATGTAATAGTCCAGTATCTAAGTGGTGGCAGGATGGATGGATGGATGGATGGATTTTGTAGCTGTAGCTGAGTTGAAGGCCTTTAAGGAATCCAAAGCGTTAAAAACCGTGTGGTCTTCAGTTGTACAGTCAATTTTGGCCGGGTAAGTTTTGGTAACAAGGAGCAGTGTGATCCATCACTACCATGATGTCACTGGTTATATAGTTACTTTGAGGTTTGAACCACTTCTGTCTGTCCTGCAGCAGTGGTAAGGATTCTCTGAACCATCTCTTCCAGAACAGGTCTAAGAGGTACTGGCTGCCAGCATTTCCATATTCTGCTCCTGAAAGCTGCAGCCCCCAGCTTGCAGACCCTTTAGCATACGAACAGCTGTTCGACTTACGCCACTGGCTAGTGCGGTGGACTTAAGTCTGGAGGGCACGTACTGGACACAGTAAGTAAAGTCTCTCCTAGTGGAGAAGCAACTTAGCAGCAGAAGCCTACAGAACCGTGTAAGTGTATTTGATTCTTGTCATTTTTGAGCTTAGTGCCGTGTTATTGCTGAGAAAACCGCTCTGTGCATTACTACGACTTTGTCACGTGGTGCACCGGCGTTCACTCTCACCTGCTCGCCGCCTGGTTTCGTTTGAGTTGTTTACGGCCTTTTGGAGGCGTGACCAACGCCAGCAGCGCTCTGCTATTTAATCCGTAGTTTAGTCGAAGTCAGTAGGAGAAGCAACTTAGCAGCAGAAGCCTACAGAACCGTGTAAGTGTATTTGATTCTTGTCATTTTTGAGCTTAGTGCCGTGTTATTGCTGAGAAAACCGCTCTGTGCATTACTACGACTTTGTCACGTGGTGCACTGGCGTTCACTCTCACCTGCTCGCTGCCTGGTTTCGTTTGAGTTGTTTACGGCCTTTTGGAGGCGTGACCAACGCCAGCAGCGCTCTGCTATTTAATCCGTGGTTTAGTCGAAGTCAGTAGGAGAAGCAACTTAGCAGCAGAAGCCTACAGAACCGTGTAAGTGTATTTGATTCTTGTCATTTTTGAGCTTAGTCCGTGTTATTGCTGAGAAAACCGCTCTGTGCATTACTACGACTTTGTCACGTGGTGCACGGCGTTCACTCTCACCTGCTCGCCGCCTGGTTTCGTTTGAGTTGTTTACGGCCTTTTGGAGGCGTGACCAAACGCCAGCAGCGCTCTGCTATTTAATCTGTGGTTTAGTCGAAGTCAGTAGGAGAAGCAACTTAGCAGCAGAAGCCTACAGAACCGTGTAAGTGTATTTGATTCTTGTCATTTTTGAGCTTAGTGCCGTGTTATTGCTGAGAAAACCGCTCTGTGCATTACTACGACTTTGTCACGTGGTGCACCGGCGTTCACTCTCACCTGCTCGCCGCCTGGTTTCGTTTGAGTTGTTTACGGCCTTTTGGAGGCGTGACCTGCTGAATTCAATTCTTGAATCAGACGGGTATATAAGTGTGAACCACCGCGGCAGCGGTCGCGGCAGCCCTATTCGCGTGAAGACCTAAGAGATTAAAGACCATCGACTCTACCTGCACTCGACTCCACCGCGCAGGGCACTTGAGTATTGCACTTTTTGTACCTATTGTTTGCACTTAAAACTTACTATTTATACTTTACTCTCTACTTGTCTATTGTTTTTTCTGCTCCTCTTCAATGTGTTTTCAAATTCCCACTGTCATTTCTCCACGGACATTTTCATCTGTTTTACGCAAAAGGAGATGCAACCATAACAATCTGCATGTTATATCACCATCCATAACTGCCTCTTCTACTTTCTCAATAGGCTTGTGGAACTGCCAGTCTGCTGTGAACAAAGCTGATTTTATTACCGCTTTTGTTCAACATTCTGGTCTTTCAGTTGTAGCACTTACAGAAACATGGATCAAACCAGAGGACTCTGCCACTCTCGCTGCCCTCTCCCATAATCACACTTTCTCCCACAGTCCTCGCCTCACAGGAAGGGGTGGAGGGACCAGATTACTTATACCTACTGACTGGAAGTTCAAACAGCTAGCACCCTTGTGTGACAACAGCTCCTTCGAGTTCCATGCTGTTACCATCACCCACCCTGTTAAAAGTCACTTTGTAGTTATCTATCGACCCCCAGGTCAGCTTGGACATTTCTTGGAGGAGTTGGATGTGCTTCTTTCATCCTTCCCTGAGGATGGTACTCCTCTGGTGGTATTAGGAGACTTCAACATCCACCTTGAAAAGCCACAGGCTGCTAACCTCAATAACCTGACTGCATCATTTGACCTCAAGCAGGTCTCCACACCAGCAACTCACAAGTCTGGTAACCAACTAGATCTCATCTACATAAGGTACTGCTCCGCTCGGCATACTCAGGTCACGCCTCTGCACACTTCGGATCATTTCTTCGTAACTCTTGACCTCAATCTAACTTCTCCAGACACCGCAACAGTTTTACCACTGGTCACTTTCCGACGTAACCTGCGTTCACTCAGTCCCTCCCGCTTTTCCTCTGCCGTCTCTTCTTCGCTCCCCCCTCTTGAGGAGCTCTCGCTTTTAAACACCAACACTGCCACTGACACTCTGTGCTCCACTCTTACATCCTGCCTGGACAACTTATGCCCTCTTATATCCAGACCAGCTCGTACATCCTCGTCTGCCCCTGGTTATCCGATGTTCTCGTGAGCATCGCACCAGCCTCCGGTCAGCTGAGAGAAAATGGCGCAAGTCAAAAGATCTCACTGACCTCTCTATCTACCAGTCTCTCCTCTCTAAGTTCTCTGCTTATGTCACTTCTGCAAAAACTGACTACTACCATTCTAAGTTAATCAACTCACCTGCCTCACGCACTCTCTTTAAAACCTTCTCTGCCCTCCTTTGTCCGCCTGCTCCCCTCCTTCATCAGAGTTAACAGCTGATGATTTTGCGTCTTTCTTTGTAAAGAAAACAACTGCCATCAGCAGTCAGTTTTCTGCGCCAGCACCTGTTGAACTCTTTCACACACCTGATACGTGTTTGCTCCCTTCTTTTTCTCCTCTAACTGAAGCGGACGTTTCCAAGGTCATTAGTTCTAACCACCCTACCACCTGTCCGCTAGATCCCATCCCCACACATCTCCTTCAGGCCATCTCTCCATCTGTCGTGCCTGCTCTCACCCACATCATCAACTCATCTCTCTCCACTGGGTCATTCCCCACAGCTTTCAAAGAGGCCCGCATCACACCACTACTTAAGAAACCCACTCTCAATCCTTCACTGTTAGAAAACTACAGACCGGTTTCCCTCCTTCCCTTTACTGCCAAAGCTCTGGAGCGAGTTGTGTTTAACCAGCTCTCCTCCTTTCTCACACAGAACAACCTCCTGGACCAGAACCAGTCTGGGTTCAAGAGCGGACATTCCACCGAAACTGCACTGCTCTCAGTCATCGAAGCCCTGAGACTGGCAAAGGCAACATCCAAGTCATCTGTCCTCATCTTACTGGATCTGTCTGCTGCCTTTGACACTGTTAACCATCACATCCTCTTGTCTTCTCTCAGTGCGATGGGTGTCTCTGGAATGGCGTTGCAATGGTTCAAGTCTTACCTCTCGGGTAGGTCATTCAGAGTATCCTGGAGAGATGAGGTCTCTGAGTCCCAACATCTTAATACAGGGGTGCCACAGGGCTCAGTGCTTGGACCGCTACTCTTTTCCATATACATGACATCCCTTGGCTCTGTCATTCAGAAGCATGGCTTTTCCTATCACTGCTATGCAGATGACACTCAACTCCACTTGTCATTTCAACCTGATGATCCGATGGTCTCTGCTCGTGTCTCGGCGTGCCTGAGTGACATCTCACTTTGGATGCAGGACCATCACCTGCAGCTGAACCTTGGAAAAACAGAACTGCTAGTGATTCCTGCCAACCCAAAGACCCGCCACAACCTCTCCATTCAACTAGGCTCATCAACCATTACACCGTCCAGCACTGCCAGAAATCTGGGAGTGGTAATTGATAATCAACTAAACTTCACAAGTCATGTTGCCAGCACCACCAGGTCCTGTAGATTCATCCTCTACAACATTAGGAAAATTAGACCTTTCCTATCGGAGCACTCGACGCAAATCCTAGTTCAGGCTCTTGTCTTGTCCAAACTGGATTATTGCAATGCTCTTCTGGCTGAACTCCTGCCTGCACAACCAAACCTCTGCAGCTCATCCAGAATGCAGCAGCAAGAGTGGTCTTTAAAGAACCGAAGAGAGCGCACGTAACTCCTCTCCTCATTAGGTTACATTGGCTCCCGGTTGAGGCACGTATTAAGTTCAAAGCTATGCTCTTGGCCTACAAGACCACCACTGGCTCCGCCCCTTCATACCTTCACTCACTGATACAGACCTATGTTCCTACCAGATCCCTGCGATCTGCTAATGAACAACGTCTGGTTGCACCATCCCAAAAAGGAAAAAAATCCCTCTCACGTACTTTCTCTGGATCTGTTCCACATTGGTGGAATGATCTACCTGCTGCTACAAGATCAGCAGATTCTGTAGACATCTTTAAAAAACGCTTGAAAACATATCTCTTTTGTCAACACCTGACTGACAAACACTAAATTCTTAACTTCCTTCTATCAATTCCTTCTTAAAAAAAAAAAAAAAAAAAAAAATCTTTCCTATCCTTAGCTTTGTATGCTGTGCTAGGTTTTTAACTGACTAGTTTTTTGTGCACTTATGCTTTTTGTTACCTTGTGTTGTTGAAATTGCTTCCTTTGTTTTCCTCACTTGTAAGTCGCTTTGGATAAAAGCGTCTGCTAAATGACTAAATGTAGTCCAGTGTTGTAAATGGCGGGGGACAGAAGGCTTCAAGAATGAACAGATTTAGAGTCGAGAATGAATAGCGAAACTGACAGAGGGTGAAAATCTCCAATCCTCTTAAGAGAGGTAATGGCTGCCAGAAAAAACATCTTTATAGTCAGAAGCCTGACAAATGCTGACTCTAGCGGTTCAAAAAGAGTGCTTACTAAGCCCTCAAGAACTATATCTAGGTCCAAGG